>PVKY010002504.1:0-25364 GCA_004027775.1 Bradypus variegatus | reverse complement strand
TGGGGAGACAGCTGGGGCGACTGAGGCCTGGCGAGGCAGAGCACACAGCAAGTTATTGGTGATCCAAAAGACGAGTAGCCACTTCCTGAGCACCTGTTAGCTGCCAGGCCCCAGGCCAGGTGCCCCTTTATTTTGTCTTGTCACCAGGGAACGCATGCCTTCTCAGAGCCCCATGGGCCGGGCATCTCTGTTTCCACTCTACAGAGGGAAAACAGACCTGAGAGGAGACGTCACTAGAAGGTCCCTCACCCTCCAAACTGTTTGCAGCAGTCCTTTTAAGGAGTGAGGTGTGTGGTTTGGGGGTGTGAGTTGGCGTCTGCCTTTTATTTTTAGCTTTTTATATATACATGATATACATGATATATATATATATATATATATATATATATATATATATATATATATATATATATATGTATTTGCAGCTAGAATGTAATTTAAAAACATTTTTTTAATTAAAAACATTAGTCTGTGAGCTAGGAATAAGGCTGCATACAAATGCAACAGGGACCAGAATTGGGACCAAGCAGTCAGATGGACCTGGGTTCGAGTCCCTGATCTTGCTCTGAGACCTGGACCTTTCCCTTCCCTCCCCAAAAGAACCCCAGAGTCGTCGAAGGGCCACACAGTGTGTGGGGAGCTCAGTGGACAGGGACGCATCATGGGAACCCTCAGAAGGGCAGGCATGGGCCTCACCTGAAAAATGACAATGCTGTGCACTGGGAATGAGGGACAATGAGTGATTGTCCCTCTGGCCTCAGATTGTTCTTTAACATTGTCCTGTCCACGTCTTTTTAATAGTAAAAAAAATTAAAGAAACAAGATAAAAGTCCTGGCCACCCACATGGGACCCCCTCACTGCACCCTAGAATCTGGGGCTGGCATCAGGAGGGTGATGGGTCCCAAGACCTCCTCGGTGGCAGCTCCCAGCTATGGCAATCCATGAGCTTCTCCCAGGGTCTCAGGGATTTCACTTCCCGGTAAGAGTCTTGGGAATCAGGGAGAGGCCCAGGAGGTCTGTGGGTGAAGTCCTTGAACCTCAGAGCACGGGACGCAGGCATGGCTTTCCAGGAGGGAGGAGGGTGTGTGGTGGTCGGGTCACCGGAGCTTCTTGGGTTCCTTCTGGTGTCGGGGTCACTTTGCTACCCAAATAGAATAAATGTAGAAAAAACATATATGTGTATATGATTAGGTAAATAAGATCAAGTTTCTAGGCCTAGGAAACTATACTCCAAGAGATCCAGAAGTTAAAGGTGTGAATCCAACACCACAAAGAACAGCCCAGAGTCTGGAGACCGGGTGAGAAGGAAGGGCAGTCAGTGCCTGTTTCTAGAAGGTGGAAGGGTGAGTCCAGCAACCGTGGACTGGTTAGCCCAACACCAATGGCCAAGTCTGTTCTGGGTCAGAATACTAACCAGGTGATCTGAGAGTACTCAGAAAAGGAAGTGACCAGAAATGCCCACGTGGGTCACTGGGAATTAAATCAAGTTGCTCCCGCCCCTTTCCTTTATTAGCAGGGTGCCTGGGCCACTCCAGACACAGGGGCTACTTGGAGTTCTGTCAAGCATGGGAGAGTTTTTCATGTTATCTCTGGAGGTAAGAGAGAAAAATATGTGCTCATGATATAATAATATTTTAATAATAACCCAGTTAAGTAACACAGAGAACTTACTGTGCGTCAGACACAAGTCCAAACACCTTACATGCATTAACTCAATCCTCAAAGCAAATCTTTAGGTACTATGATTATCTCCATTTTATGGATGAGGAAACGGAGGCACATAACAGTTAAGTTACTTGCCCCAGGCCACAGCTGGTGAGTGATGGAGCCGATTTGAACAAGCTGTCTCTCCTGAGACCACAGGTGCACAGCTAGGGATGGACGTGGAAGGTGGGATCTCCCCGGGACTGCTAAGCAAGGTGCTCCACCCTCCCCTAGCAGAAGGAGCAGGCCCATGACCCTAGCTTGGAAAATCAGGTGCTCCCCAAGGAATCTGCCACTCCTAGGCTTCTCCCTGGCCAGGCGGTTTGTTTCCTGTGCTTCCCTGACCCGGCGGTGTCGCCGTCCTCCCCATCCGTGATCCACCCCCAGCCCCTTCCTACCTGGTCCCTTTTGGCCATTAATGTTTGCAACCAGAGATCCCTGACTGATGTAGGACCTACATCAACCCTGCCCCAACGGGATCTGCTTCTAAGGAAGTGTGCCCGCTCCCATCCCACGGCTGGTCCACGATCCCGATTGATATGTGGATGGGTGCAAAAAAACCTGAGAATCATTGGAGGTCTCCAGTGATAGCTCACAGGGCTCTGCCCTTACCCCTTTCCCATCAATCACCATCTTCAAAATTTGGACTTAGAATACAGAAGGCCTGCTCATAAAATTTGCAGCTGCCACAGCGGCAGAATTAATGCTTTGTGCAACAGAAGCAGGACTTACAAGGCTTTCAAGAGCAGATGGCTGGATGGGAGCCAAGAAGATGACATTTAACCAGCATAATGTAAAGGCTTGCATGTTTCTGAAGAATCCACCGTGCAAGTACCACATGGGGGGAGGGAGAGTTGGCTGGACGGTAGTTCATGGGAAAAAACTCTTAACACAAATTCGAGTCACCAGAATAGTGTAGCTGTTGAAAACACAAAAATCTCCAGTAATGCAAGCTGTATTACCAGAGACTGCATGTCTAGAAAACTGGAGAGGACAGTACCTTTCAACTTAGCACTTGTCAGGCCATCCTGGGAACATGTTACCAGTCTCATCCCCACACTTTAGGAGGAATGATGACAAATTTCAATGCCTTACATTGAGGGTGGCCCAGGGTATGGGGAAACCACTGAGACTTGAGGGTGTTCATCATAACTCAGGGAACTCTCAGGAGCCATGATGCCCATGTGCAAATAACTGCGGGAAAACCCCAGAGAAGAGGCACCCAAGAGTAGTACCAGAGACCAGCTTGTGGAAATTACCAGGACGTGCTTTAGTCAAAGCCCCTTGGTGGCAAGTAACAGAAACTTACTCGCACTTGCTCTAAGGAAACAGGTGCATTTCAGGACCTGGAGGGCAGGTGGGGCAGCCTCAAGGACTGGAGCTGGGAACTGGAAAGCTGGTAGGAACGAGGGCAGCTGCCTCTCCCACTCTTTCTCCTCTGGGCTTGTTCTCTTGCCACAAAATGGCTTTCTCTGTTTCTCCGGGCCCCGATCAGGAAACGCAGGGAATAGAGGGAGTGAGGAAGCCAGGAAGAGGCAGGAGAGGGGTGGGCAGGGACTGGACAGAGAGGGCTGACTATCAAGGTATAATTGAACCAACACCTGAGTGCTCTTTGCCCAGATTAATTGCCAGAATATCCCCAGAAGCAAATAACTCTTTAAGGCCTCATGTTTCCTGCCCTTGTCTGGTCTCCACCCTTCCTCCTGACACAGCCAGCCACTCTGGTGATTTGGATGTTCTCATTCTCCTGTTTTTCTTTATAGTTTCATTTTGTATATATGAATGCCTAAGAAACCAAGTGTTTCATTTTGCAAGTCTTGAGTTTTATGTGAAGGGTATCATGCCTCCAGCATCTGCGTCATTCCATTTTTTTGCTCAGCATATGTTTGCGAGGTGTTTGAATGCTGATAGGCATAGCTGTAGTTAATTTTTGTGGCTGTGTAGTGCTCCATTGTTTCTAGAAATCATTTATTTATACTGCCTTTGATTCTTTGGGTTGTTTCCAGCCTTTTAGAACTATAAACAGTGCTGGGGAGGAAACTGCCAGGAAGCAGTGTGCCTGTCTTCACCTCTGTTAGGTAAGGCAAGGCAGATTTTGAACCAGGCAAGTCTGCCCCACAATGGGAGTTGCCCCGTGATGGAATAGGTTGTGCTGAGGGGTAGTGAGGTCCCCATTCACAGGGGTGGAGGCAGCGGATAGGAGCTCATTCCTCAACCTCCCCAGTTGCTCATTCAAGCTACACTGAAAGAGCAAGTCTGGTGCAAGGAATGGGCTGCACATGTGGGGGTCATTGGGCATGGGCTTGAATCTCAGCTCCACTACCTACTAGTTGTGCGACTGTGAGCAATTAACTCACTCCCCCCTCGGAATCTACAGTTTTCCCTTTGGAATGTAAGGGGGAGTAGGTTGTGACCCATGGCAGCTTCCAAGGGAACTAAGGAGCCTCCAGGGAAGGCAGGTGCTATGAGGAAATGAGGAGAGGTGAGGCTGCCCTGGGACTGGGGGTCACCGTTTGGGGAAGGCCAGCCCACCATCTGTGCTGCAAATCGTGGCAGAGCCCCCTTCCCCGGGCAGCCTGAGGCAGAGAGAACATGGCAGGCTCCCAGAGGAGGAGACCATCAAAGGGTGGGAAATGCCCCCCGGGGGTTCTTTAGGGACAGGCTGGAATCTGGGTCCCCCAATCCCATGGGCAAGGCCTGAGCAGTGAAACGCTGTTCTGCCACCATGGCTGTGTCCTTCTCGTGTCACCTCCCCCAAGTGGGGGAGGTGCAGCCCCTCCAAACCTGGGGTTGGGATGCCCTTGGCCCCTGCCAGGTATGGAGCCAAACAGCCCCTGGTCACCAGGCCCTCTCTGCAGCATGAAGCGTCCCTGGGCTGGGGACCCCCTGGGTGAGCCTAGTGAAAGGCACACTGAACTGTGCATCTGGGTTTTTTGTTTTGTTTTGTTTTGTTTTGTTTTTGATAGTAATTATTAACTTTTTTTTATTAGAGCAGTTGGTGTACAGAAAAATCATGAAGAAAGTACAGAGTTCTCATATACCCCACCCTCTCACACACAGTTTTGTCTATTATTAACATTTTTTTAATTAAATTAAGTTTTATTGATAAATTCACATACCATACAATCATCTGTGTTGTACAATCAACTGTTCACAGTACCATCATATAGTTGTGCATTCATCACCCCAATCTATTTTTGAACATTTTCCTTATACCAGAAAGAATCAGAATAAGAATAAAAAATAAAAAGTAAAAAAGAACACCCAAATCACCCCCCCATCCCATCCTATTTTTCATTTAGTTTTTGTCCCCATTTTTCTAGTCATCCATCCATACACTGGACAAAGGGAGTGCGAGCCACAAGGTTTTCACAATCACGCTGTCACCCCTTGTAAGCTACATTGTTATACAATTGTCTTCAAGTGTCAAGACTACTGGGTTGGAGTTTGATAGTTTCAGGTATTTACTTCTAGCTATTCCAATACATTAAAATCTAAAGAGGGTTATCAATATAGTGTGTAAGAATGCTCTCCAGAGTGACCTCTCGACTCCATTTGGAATCTCTCAGCCACTGAAACTTTATTTCGTTTCATTTCACCTCCTCCTTTGGTCAAGAATGTGTTCTCAATACCGGGATGGTGGGTCCAGATTCATCCTCAGGAGTCATATCCTGTGTTGGCAAGGAGATTTACACCCCTGGGAGTCAGGTCCCACACAGGGAGGAGGGCAGCGAGATCACCCACCAAGGTGGCTTAGTTAGAGAGAGAGAGGGCCACATCTGAGCAACCAAGATGCACCAGGGGAAGACTCGTAGGCACAATTATAAGCAGGTTTAACCTCTCCTTTGCAGCAACAAGCTTCATAAGGGCAAGCCCCAAGAGAGAGGGCTTGGCATTCTAAGCCATCAGTCCTCAATGTTTGTGAGAATATCAGCCACAATCCAAGTGGTGAAGTCCAATACTTCTGTATTTCCCCCCAGCTCCTTAGGGGGCCCATGCATATATATTTTTACTCTCTGCCCAAATTACTTTGGGATGTGTTGCTATTTTACTCTAACCTATACAAACCTACCATATCTCACTTCCTATTCAGAGTTCCAGGTAATTTGGTGTTTGAACAAACTGACTGTAGAAGTTATATTGTTTAGAAAATACAGATCCTGCACCAAATAAACATCTCTTCCCTTGGTCTCACATGGAAGTTGAAGTTTTAACACAGTCAGTTTCAACCTTTACCCTTTGGCCCTAATTGCCCTAGTCATAACCAGGTCTGCATCGTTCATATCTCTAATTGAAGTCTGGGCTCTTTCTCAGATTTTTCTTTTTTTTTTTTAACAGTTGCTATATGCGCAAGTACTGACATTCATATCTGCCGAGCTGTAGCGCTGTTTCAGGTGTCACACAGATACCCAATGTTCCAGAGACCAATCAGGTTATACACAAAGGGATCAGCATCTCATAGTTTGGAGACAGCCATTACAATTCAGGTATAGATTTGACTGCTGTAAGGGCTTACAATCTAGGGACCATTAAAATAAGCATCTGAGTTTTAAGCTGAAGAGATAAAGGCAGGCATCACAGGACTGAATGGGAGCCCCGTGGGGGCTGGGGCTGAAGCCCCCGGACAACAGCAGCAGCCTCTCTTCCCTGAGCACTGACTGCCCACAGGTGCCCTTGGTGGGCACCATCTCACCTGTGCCTCATGATAACCTGAACAGACACCCACTCTCTCATTTTACAGACAAGGAAACTGAGGCACCGAGCGATCGGGAGGCTGGCCCAAGGTCACAGCACTGCTCAGTGGCAGTGCTCAGGTTTAATGGAAGCCCTGTAGCTGCAACACCCCATCTTGGGCAGGGGCTCTGACTCCCCCTGGGGTGGGTAAGGGAAGGCCGCCCTGGGGAAGTGATGTTTGAGCCTGAGGGTGAGTGTCAGCCCACGTTGCTGCTGTAGTTCAGAGAAGGAGGAGACAGGGGCAGGGGCAGCGAGGCAGGAAAGGGGGGCATGATGCTCTGACCTCTGAGGCCCCTGGAATTCGTGGCCAGTGGTTCCAACTTACAGACTCCTGTGACAAGCAGACAGGTGTAACCCAGCTCTACCCCTACCGGTGACCACAGACCTGATGAATGAGATTTATCCAGAGGGCTCTGGGAGGGCTGGGCTGGGTTGGGGATGCTGGCTCTGGACCCTCTGAGTAGAGCAGAAGCAACCAGGTGGCTGTGGAGTGTGTCTGGGATGGGTCGTGGGGCGCTGGGTGCTTGGCAGAGGGAGGGGAGAGGCTGGAGAGGGCCGGGGAGCCGGGCCTGGGAACCAGGTCAGCAAGCAGGGTTTCGGGGGGATGCAGGGAGGCCTTATAGGCCCTGCTCAGACTGTCCCTGAGGAGCCAACTGTGGTGACCCAGGCCCTCAGGGAGCTGGGATGGGGGTGGGGCCAGCCTCAAAGCCACCATTGTCGCCCCCTCAACCGCCTGACTGTCTGGGGCCTAAAATAGAGCAGGAGCCCTGTGGATCTTGTGAGAAGTCTCTGGCAAGAGGGCCTGGAGGGAGGGGTGAGTCACCGCTGGGAACCCTTGAGTTCCCGAGGCCCAGCTGTCCCTCCCCTGCCCCCCGGCAGTCTATATCCACTGGAAAGAGTGTGTGTGTGGGGTGGTGGGGGTGGGGGAGCGGAGCTCTGTCCCACCTTTGCGTGATGTGGGGGCTGGGAATGGGTCTTAGCCTCAGCTCTGCTATGGAGGCACTGGGTGACAGGGCCAAATCCTGCCTCCCCTGGGCCTCAGTTTCCCAGATGTACCAGGAGTCAGGAGCCTGGACATCAGCTGTGAGGCCCCTGGAATTCATGGCAGATGGCTCTGATATAGATCCTTGAGTCAAACAGATCGGGGGTGAACTGTAGTTCCATTGCTGACTGAGTGACCTTGGGCAATTCCTTCCACCTCTCATGCCTCAGTTTCCTCCTCTGTAAAAATGCATGTTGAAATCAAGTCCTGTTTTTTCCAGGTTTCTCCAGCGATGATCTTGGTAGTTCCGTGGGGCCTCCCTCCACGCCCTCCACATCCTCAGATGGCATATTGTGTGCTGCCAGGATGTTTAACAATAGTGATCCTGCTTTTTAATGCCCTGTGCATTACACACACCCTTGGCTTGCCACACCCCGGGGGGCAAGATGGTTATTGTCCCCAGCACTCTCTGTGGTTGCTCCTCAGTCTCCGGACAGGAACTCCTGGAGGGAAGAATTCTTGGCTCCGGGAGGGCCCTACCATGTGCCAGGCCTCGTGCTGGCCTCAACCCTGCAGTCCCGTGGGACAGATGAGCCTCCCCATTGTGCACGAGGGGAATCGAGCTCGTTGTTGCCCTGCCTCAAAGGGGTCTGCGCCTCTTTGCAAAGCGGGCGGCCCTGGGCGCCAGTTTAGAGTAGGCGCAGAGGCGGGTGCTGTGAGTGAGGCTGGGGCGCCCTCCAGCGGCCGCCTGCGCAACGTCTTGTCCCGCCGCCGCGAGCTTCCCACGGTCCCGCTGGCTGCAGCGGCAGTCGCACGCCGTCCTGCCTGCTGGGGCCCCACCTTCCCAGAGCTGAGAGGTGTCTCTCTCGATCTGTGTCCTCCTGGCTTCCCCGAGACACTTCCGCGGCTGCGCGTCCCGCCTTGATCACCATGGAGATGATTTGTACACAGTCTTCCCTCTCCCCACCCCGTTTCCCCTCCATCCGGTCCCAAGGGAGGGCCCGTGGGCTCGACCAGCGCCCGCCGAGGAGGCAGCCCGCCGGGGCTGGGTCTATGAACAGCGGGGCCCCAAGGACGCTGGCAGTGGGTAGAGTGAAATTCTTTGGCCGGCACCGCAGGGAGGTGAGGCCCAGTAGACTCTAGGCTCCTTGGCCTTGGGTCTGGAATGGTCTGGTATAGAATGTCTTCTGGTTCTGTGTAGTGAGGGTTCCTGAGTGTTCTCTGGGTTCTAGCTCTGGACCTAGAGTCTAGAATGGATGTTGCTAACTGAGGAAGGCTCAAAGGAGACTCTACACCCCTGGGGCTGTACTCCAGCTCCACAAAGGACACAAGGTTCCAGGCTCTGGTTCTAGAAAGGGCCCTCGGCTATGGCATTTGGCTCCAGAGAGGGCTCTGAGCTCCTGGCTGGCTCCAGTGTTCTCTGGCCTTTGGACTCTGGCTCTGCAGTGAATTTGAGGGCTTACAGTACATTTTGGACTTCTAGTTCTGGGCTCTTGCTCTAGGTTCCAGGCTTGAGTTTTAGACAGGGCTCCAAGCTCCTGGCTCTAACTCCAGAGTGGGACCTGAGTTCTGGGCTCTGGTTCTAGAGTGAGGCCTGAAGTCCAACCCCAGTTTCCTTGGGCTGTTTAGGGCTGGCCCAAGAGCCTGGGGTTAGGGATAAGCAGACAGGGCTTTCCCACCTCACGATGGGAACTACTTTTGTGCTTTGTTCCAGGTCAACTCCTGTGCATTCTCCCCCGATAGCAAGATGCTGCTCACAGCCTCAGACGATGGCTACCTGTATGGCTGGGAAACCCAGAGTGGGCGGCAGCTGTGGAGGCTGGGTGGCCACACAGGTGGGGCTTCGCAGCCTGGATGAGGGACTTAGGCCCATGGGTCCGTTTTAGCATTCTGCAGAGCCCATCACAGTGACCATCAACATTTGATCTGGGCATCAGTGCAAGGCAGTCAGGGTAGGGCTGGGACAGGAGGGCGAGGGACTGGACCTGGTGCCTGGGGGTTAGGACTTCTGAGTCTAACAGATTTGGACTCAGGTCCTCCCACTTTTTTGACTGTGTGACCTTGGTCAAGTTATGTCACCTCTGTGAGCCTCTATTTCCTCTTCTGTAGAATGGGTATAATTATCACTTAAAGGGTGAGACAATGCAAGTTAAGTGCCTGGCAACTGTACCCAGTAAGGACTTGGTAAATGTAACTACTGTTAATTATTATTAGAGAGACAAAAATAAAAAATCAGGCCATTACGGGACAGACTGATTAATGCTATAATGGGGAAAGCCCGGGGGCTGTGGGAGCCCAAAGGAGGCAATGAACCTAGGCTGGGCCATTGGGGAAATTTTCTGGGAGGTGACTGCATTTGATTTGAGTATTGATTTTTCTAGATGGGCAAATCTAGTCAGGGTTGGGTGAGGGGGCTGCTCAGACAAAGGCATGGAAGTCCAGGCACTTGGAGGACTGGAGGACAAGGACGGAAGCAGGTGAGGGGAGGTAGGCGATGAGGCTGGAGAAGTTAGCAGGGCTTGGAGTCTGGGGCCAGGGGTGGAGAGAAATGCCCGGTTCTCTGACAAAGGCCACTTGCCTCAGGCCCCGTGAAGTTCTGTCGCTTCTCCCCTGACGGCTGCCTCTTTGCCAGCACCTCCTGTGACTGTACCATCCACCTGTGGGATGTAGCAGGAGCCAAGTGTCTGCGGGTCCTGAAGGGTGAGTGGGCAGGGTGGGACTGGGAGCCAAGTAGCCAGGCTGCGTTCCCTTTCAGACCTTGCTGTGTCCTGTGCTACCTCCTCTCCCTGACCCTGGGCCGGTGCCTGCAGGTCATCAACGGAGTGTGGAGACCATCAGCTTCAGCCCTGACTCAAGGCGGCTGGCATCAGGTGGCTGGGACAAACGGGTGATGCTCTGGGAGGTACAGGTATGTGGAGGGGTGGGGCCCAGCCAGGCCTAGTGGGACACGGAGGGAGGCCTGGGATCTGGAGGAGGCGTGCACACTGCACACTGACTCGAGAGGTCATTGCCACACAACCTTGCCCACCTGACTCAAATCCTTCTGTGGTTCCCCATTGCCCTCACCCACACTGCTATCGAAGGCCCCCATACCTGGCTGCAGCATCTCTCCAGGCCTCCTTGCACAGAGCAGCTCTCTTGCCTCAAGACCTTGGCACATAAGGTTCTCTCTCCGTCTTAAGATCCAAGGACTTCCCTGGACTCTGGGTTGTGTGTTACATTAGCCTGGCAGTCCCCCGAGGTTCTGGGTCTGACTCATTTCAGAGGCCTAGAACCTGGCACCCCAAGGCTTCTAGGCTGCTTTCCTTGTTGTGACAGTCCACAGGGCCCAGGCCTGGGATGTGGCACCCATCGCCTCCCTGCAGCTCAAGCCTGTCTCCTCCAGTCGGGCCAGAGGCTGCAGCTCTTATTCGGACACCATGACTCCATCCAGAGCAGTGACTTCTCACCCAGTGCAGACTGCCTGGTGAGTCATGCCACCCCTGCCCTGGACCCACCTCAGGGGCTCCACAGGATGAGGGGACCTGGAGCACAATTACCCACATTCCCATTATTTGCCGAGTGGTGCAGAGCAGTGGAAAGGGACCTAGCTCCTGAAACTTTAAATGAGTGACTTTGCTCTTCCAAGCCTACTTCCTCATCTGCAGGGCTCAGAGGTGATGTATGCTTTATGTGAGCCTTGCACACAGCCTGGCTTAGGCTAAGGGGGCACCTTCACACCAGAAATACTAGTCCCGCCTGGACACTAGGAGGGTGGGCAGGGGGCAGGCTGGGCCATGCTCATGGTCACTACCTGCAGGCCACCGGCTCCTGGGACTCCACTGTGCGCATCTGGGACCTGCGAGCAGGGCCCCCAGCACTCTTCCACCAGAAGCTTGAGGGCCACGGGGGCAACATCAGCTGTGTGCTACTTGGCATCCGGCCCCCTGGTGAGCTGGGCTGCCCTGGGCTTCAAGATGGTCCCTTGCTGGGTGCAAGACCCTTGGGGAGTCTTCTGTGGTTCAGGGGCCACTTTGGGGTCCAGTGAGCATGCAAGCTCCACACCAAACAGGCTCAGAGGTGTCTACTATCCAGGCATCTGGCTACTGGGACGAGACCATCCACATCTGGAAGCCTCAGACGGGTAGCCTGCTTGTTCAGCTTGAGGGCCATGTCACCTGGGTGAAGACCATAGCCTTCTCTCCTGATGAACAGTGGCTAGCCAGCGCTGGCTACTCCCGCATGATAACCCCACCCTACCAGCTCCAAACCCAGGTCTCCTACCCCAACAAGGCTCACCCCTCTGACACCCCTCCACCACCAGTCCTTCCTCCATCCACAACCCTGGATGCCCCAGGGGCAAGCTTCCTCTGTACCTAATGCCCAGTGCAAAAGTCTGTCCTGGTCCAAATGGCTGCAAAAGCAAACTGCCCCCACACTGAGTGTGTCAGATACTGTGCAGGACCCCCAGACCAACCCCCAGACCAAAAGGCAGAGATGTTGCAGGGACTTCAAAGATGCCCGACTTGCCCGGTGAGCCTCCCTAATTTTATGCTGGTTTTTATTTCCAGGTCAAAATGTGGGACTGGAACACAGGAAGGTGCACTGAAACCCTGAAGGTAAGGCCTGTACCCCAGAGGCTACAGTGGAAGGCACCCACGGGAGGCTAGTGTTCTAAGAACCTAGTGCTGTGCCTTTGGCAGGGAATCCTGGATGTGGCCCACACCTGTGCCTTCACTCCAGATGGGAAACAGTGTCTGGAGCTTCTGACCAGATTTGATGCACGTCCACTGCACAATCGAATCACTCAGAGCCAGGTGCTGAAAGGTGGCCTTTTGACCATAACATCACTTCATCAACATGATGAATGGCCAAGCCTCACCTGTGTCCCTGCCCAGGTCAGCAGAATGCATCACTGAAGGACAGGCTGGGCAGTTTCATGCCATGGGATCAAGGTGTGTAACAGAGCATCCAACAGACCCCTGCAGCCAGGACTCTAGGATCCACACAAAAGCTGTAGGCAGGATTGCTGGAATCCACCAGACACCAGGTGACCACAAACCAGGGCCATGCCAGCTTTAGCCCCCTCCCAAATCTCTCCAGTCTGATCAGTGCAAACACCCTCAAATACAGAGCAACGTATCAGCCAGTTTGTGTTTTATTAACACCATCATTCTCATGCCTTGACTGCATACTTTCTGAGTGGGTATAGCCGCTCCTTCCGCTGCTGTTTTTTGGTCTTCAGGTTCTCCTCGTGTTTGTTAAGCCTACGGCGCATGGCACGTGTTTTCTTGGGCCGCAGATCTAAGGGCTTGTACTTCTTGCCCTGAGTGAAGGGAAAGCAGGATAAGCCTGAGGACCAGGGTTTAGGAGCTACAGCAGGAAGCTACAAAGGAAGCCTGAGGTCTGGATTTAAGGGTTGGGGAAGGCACTGGGAAGCAACTGAGGAAGGTGCTGAATGCAGGCAGAGCAGGACAGAGAAGATAATTTGTAGACATGACAAATGTGAGAAGTTACAGGATATTCAGATCTGGCTTGACCTACGTCATCCTGCCATGAAGGGAAAAGGCTCTACTGCTTTTCCTGCCTTGGAGGCCCTCCCATCACAGATCAGCTCACACTACTACTCTCTTCCTCTTCATTCCTATCCAACTTAGCTCCCAGTGAAAGATTCTCTACTAAGGCAGCCAGGCAGCTCTCACTGGCTTTTCATGCATTCTGCAAAGATCCCCTGGGCCCTCCTCAGGAAGAGACTCCTCGCCAGGTGCGAGTTTAGAGATGAATCAGGCTCAGCCCCTGCTCAAGGAGCTCCCAGTCCAGCGGGGAAGTCTACCCAGGTAACAAGTAGCCCAACAGTACAGGGAGAAGAAGGAAGAAATCAAGTAAGATTTCACTTAACCCAGGTCTCCAGCCAGGCTCCCACTACACTGATGATGCCTTGACATTTATTTCCAACCCTAAGGAAGAGCAGCCTACACTACCACATGCTAGTGCAAGATGCTAGTAAGAGGAAAAGTTGGAAAGTAAAAATAAGCCCAGGTAAAGCCCAGTTCCATGTACCCCAGCAAAACCTCTTCACAAGGCCCCTCTGGCCAGGGAGGGCTGGAACTGCTCCCTGCACACAACCACCCCAGCCTTACTCACCTTGTAGAACTTCCTGAGGTTCTCTTTCTGAGTCTGGTTAATGACGGTAAGAACACGGGCAATGGATTTCCGGACAACTCGGCTACAAAACAAGAGACGTCACTGAAGATGGGGAAGACACACAGCACTTCTAAAGGCAGCTTGTTCAGGGTCTGCCACTGATGTCACAGGGCAGTAGCATTCCCCACCAGCCCATCCATATTCACCCAGGAGGTGCCTAGGCCAGGAAGAAATGCTTTCTGGGGGTCAGCTTGAGGAGAAAATGTAGAGGGGTGAGGAGATGAGCACCCCAGGAGTTGGCACAAGAAATGAAGGGGCCGAAGAGCCCAATGCTTTTGAGGAGTTATGAAGTGTTCGTTGAGGTAGAAACAGAGGGGGCTTAAGGGGAAACTACAGGCAGAAATGGGAGAATAGGAAACCCTTTCAAACCCAGGTCAGCTTAAGGAATTATGGGAGGGAGCAGCTGGATAATGCAACTGAGACTAGGAGCAGGCTGGGGAGAAGTTAATTTGCAGTCACGTTGAGAATGAGGTGTTTTGGAGACATGAGGGCAAATTAACCAAGTAGATGACTGGTTAAGGTGGTCTGAGAATTCAGCATGCAACTTGCCTGTGTTCCCAATTCATTCAATTCCTCCACCCTCACTGCAGTAACGTTGCTGGGGGAAGGGAGACATTTTTTTAAGAGGAAAAAGACTCTGGGAGGTGAGCCAACAGACATCAGGTGGGATGTGGCAGAACCAGAGACTAAGGCAATCTCTTAGGGACTAAATTCTTAAGTCTATGATGCTTATTTAAGCAAATCAAAAGCTACAATACAACTAAAGAAGGGGCACAAGACACCCACCAAAGTAGGCGGTAAAGAAAAAATATTAAAAAGCTGGTGGGAAGTTAAATTAACGAGCCCAGTTAGGCAAAAGGAGCTGCACTGTCAAAGTCAGATAAGCCGGATAGCACGTATCAGGTATCATGTCGCTGAGTGAGCAAGGTCGCCTGGGAAGGCTGGCAGGGTAGGACACAGCATTCAGGCCCACCGACCTTTTCAAGTCAGCTCCGAAACTCCACAAGTGCTCCACCCCGATGCACCTGAGTCCCCCACCGGAGCGCCGTGGTTCAGCCGCGGGGTAACTTACATCTTGGAGAGCTTGGACGCCGCGCCGCCTGTCACCTTGGCGACGCGCAACTGGGACAGCTCCACCTTCAGGTCGTCCAGCTGTTTCAGCAGCTCCTCCTTCTTCTTGCCGCGAAGGTCCCGAGCCTTGATCTTGGCCTGCGCACGAGAAGCCGACGTACGGGGTCAGATGCCCCGCGGGGAAGTCTTACCTACAGGCCATTCCTTTTCTTCCACCGCGCGGGGCCAGCCCCGGGAGGGCGCGAGCCTCGGCCACAGGGCGCCGAGGGCCCGGCCAAGACTCAGCGTGCCCGCGCAAAGCCGTGCCTCGGGAAGGGTAACCGAGGTCCCTGCAGGCGGACCCTAGCCTAGGTCTGCTACAAAGCCGGGCCGCTACCCCCATTCCGCTGACGGGAAGACTGAGGCCTGGGTAACTGCGCGTGCGCTACTCTCGGCCTCCGCCCCGCAAGAGGGAAAAAACGGAGGCCTGCTGTGGCGGCGCTAGGCCGCTCTGCGCGGCGCCCCACGGACTCGGCCAGCAGAAGATCCCCGGGCTCAACCCGCACCCACCATCTCAGCTCCCGAGCCCTAAGGCGCGAGGATGGCGCCCGATGCTCAAGTCCTCACCATCGCTGCTGATGCTACTGCCGCCGCTGCCACCTGCTCGGAGAAAGAGAAAGAGAGCGGGACTGACCTCTGCAACTACTGCCGGGTGGCAGCAGCCGCGACCAATGGCGCCGCGAAGGGGGAGCCCCGGCCCCGCCCCTTCCTCTTCCGCTCCCGCCCCTATTTCCCCCGTCCCGGCTTGAGGCAAGCGAAGTCGGTCACATGTCCTGAACGACGCGGTTGGGAAAACCGAGGTTCAGGGCGGGCGGCGGCTTACCGGAGATGGCATAAACTTACTCGGATTTGTCATTCAGTCATTAATTCGGTAAACCTTTTCAGGTCGCCCCGTCTGTTTGGGGCTTCAGAGGGATGAGGGGTGAGGGTTTTCAAAGATGGATTCCTCCCCTGTCTTGGAGGAATTTACAGTCCGAAGTGGTAGGGGAGGGGCGGTTCAGACAGCTACATTATATTCCAATTGTATAAACGTTCGAATGGATGCAGCAGGCGGCGTTGGAAAACATTCATGGCCTTTTTAAAGTAAACCCGACCAGGTTTCAAATACTTCTGTCTGTCGCCAGATACTGGCAGAGACCCTCCGCAGATCCCTTCCCCTCTCTTTGAGTTTCAGCTTTCCCACCTGTGTAATGGGTCGTTTGTGAGGATTAGAGAAGGTACATGCAAAGTGCTTAATACAAGGCCTGATGCGTAATGATCACTCCAAATACCATCGGTATTGTCTGAGGGGAGATTCTGTATTTTCTGCGATTTTTCTGCAGACTAAAATTTCTCAAATATATATATATATATGTATGTATGTATATCATCGGTATTATAGTTATATCATCGGTATGTATTTTATCGGTATTAAGTTCCTAGTATGACAACTTGAGTTGGGCCCTTAAAGTTAGGGGGAATTCACAAAGTAGGGAAGAGCCTCAGGCCTCTTGACTGGGCAGTTCCGTTGTTGCCAACTAGCAAGCTCAATCAGTGCTTCACTGTCACTCTAGTGCTCTAAAGACAAATAAACACCTTTCAGAGGTCTAGCCAAGGCCAGGTTGTCTCTCTGTTGCTATCAGGAGTCACCTCCTCCAAGGAGCCTTCCCTTTTCCCGTCTGGGTAGCAACCACCCCTTTGCCTATACTCTCTTTAGAGTGTTTATGTGCCTGTCTCCACATTCAGCCTGGAAGTTTCTGGTGAAAGAATGATGATTGATGTCTGATTTGGCATTTTTAGTCTTTAGGCACAGTACTTGGATGATGTTGGATGGAATGAATGAGCCTTGCCCCAGACTACAGCAACTAGGCAGGCTTCCAGGAAGTGGAGGGATATAGAGAAGAGAAGGCCTACAGAGGGCAATCTTGGCATGGATTACTTAAATGAAAGTAATGGTGTACAGGGGCTATACTGTCATACTTTCCAAATGCTCATACTTCTACTAGAGTTGTGTACACCTTTTCTGGGCTTGAAGTCATCTTTGACTCCTGTGTCTCTAACTTGCCACATCCAGTCCATCAGCAAATTCTGCTGGCTCTACCTTCAAAATATATCTGACCCCTTCCCACCACCCAAAATGGCCCCTACCTGACCTATCATTGCCTGTCATGTGGATCACTGTGTCACCTCTGAAATCAGCTCTGTACTGGCCACTCCCAGGTGTTTTAAATACAGCTGCTAGAGACCCTTTTCAAACTCAAGTCAGATCATGTCAGTGCTCTACTCAGAACTTCCAGGGCTGACCACTTCCTTTCCTCAGCCTGTAAAACCCTACATCATCTGTCCCCTCTGTCTCATCTCTTCTAGGCTTCTGCTCCAACATTTCCTTGCTGTTTCTGGAATACACCAAGCTTGCCTTGCCTCTAGGCCTTTGTTTGGCTCCTTTCTTCAGGTTCAGTGCCACCTCTTCAGGGACACCTTTGATGACTTTTTCTAAGTTCAAACTACTAGGCACAGTGTGTTTTTTTTCCCCCGCCATCAGCACTTAAATCATCCTGGCAGAGTATAATACGGATTTTTAATTTGTGACTAGAGTGGAAGTTAACAATCATGAGAAGGGACATTGCTTTTTACACCAGTTTATTTTATTTGGGGACTGTTTTCCTTGTAAAGTGGGCATTTCTGGTTTAAATCTTGTCTGACCAAGCTGTTCTGAGTATAAATTTTTCCTCCCTTGTGGCCTGCCTGGATTTACAGATTTCCCACCTACAGAGCTGAAATGCAGATGGGCTTTGTCTGTTTTCCCAGGACTCCTGATACTTTTATTCAGCACCTGTTTCCCACTGTGGGAGTCCATCTTTAGCATCCGAGATTATACAGCATCATAGTCTGGCAATATTTTTTTGTCTGTTGTTCAATTCAATGAAAAGTATGCAAAGCAATAAAAAATGTGTCACATTTCATTAACTATTGGCCTTTATTAAAAAGAATACTATTATATGAAAACAAAGACCCGATTCAGCCTTAGGCTAAGGTAGGTTAACAGAATCCCTCAAGCGACAGCCTGAGTCCTTAATGCTGGCACTCGGGAGAATTCCTAGGATCTGCCCTGACCCTCCCCCATCTCAGATTCTGCGCATTCTGCTCCCCACCAGGAACTGTCTCTCCAAGTCCCACCTCTATAACTCCCTGGCCCTTGCTCTTCCTGCCAGGATGGTGGCCTTAGGGCCATCGCCCTCTCTTGGTCCTTCACCTGCCAGGCCAATGTGATGGCCACACACGCGTGGTCACCGCACCCCGAAGCCCAAATATGTTCAGCGTCTTGTCAGCTTCTTGGATATACGGTCTTGAAAACTTCCCACTCATTTAATAACGGGATCATTTGTGTATTAGGCATACAAGGCAGAGGCTGTCTTTTCTGCCTCTGGGCAGAGCTCACCCATGGTATCCGAGGCTGTGTTCCTGCTGGCACCTCCCAGGACCAGGAGGAAGCCAAAGAACGCACACAGTTATGGCGTACACGGTGCCGGACCTGCAAGGGGAAGGTGAGCCCAATCCCCGGGTGGGGAGACTGAGGCTTCGTAAAATCTCAAGTACGGCGTCAGGGAAACCAACTAGCCAGGTCCCCAATTCTTCCTGCCGCGCGAAGCCCGACCCCCAGCAGGCTTCGCCCCGCCCCATCACTGGCGTTTCCGGTTCCGCCGTATCCCGGAAGTGGGCGGGTGGACGCTGCGCGCGGAGGTGGTGGAGGCGGTGCTGGCGGCCGCTTCCCGCCCCTGAGCCGGAGCCGGAGCGGAGCTGAGCTGAGGTCCCGGCTGGAGTGGTGCTGGTTGAGAGGGCGCGGAGCCCCCCGCCATGGCCCGGAATACGCTATCCTCGCGCTTCCGCCGGGTGGACATCGACGAGTTTGACGAGAACAAATTCGTGGACGAGCAAGAGGAGGCAGCGGCGGCGGCGGCCGAGCCAGGCCCGGACCCGAGCGAAGTGGACGGGCTCCTGCGGCAATATCCTTCACTGGTTCGGCGGCCCGGCCTTCCCGCTCCCCTCGGCCCGGGCTCCTTTTTGGCTTGGCCATCCTATTTCCCTCATCCCCGGCTCCAACTCTTCAGGCCTAGCCTCCCCACTCTCTTAACCTCGGTTTCCTCAGGTGAAGTCTCCAACTCCCTTCCGATCCTGCTCCTCTCAAGCCCTTTCTCCCCACTTTTCTCATCTCCGGCCCCAGCTTTCCTCAGACCCGACCCCCTCTCCTCCCCTTATCCCAAGCCCCGGCGCCTCCCTGCCCAGCATCGCAGCGCTGCGCGGCTCCTACTCCTTCGGGCTCACTGCGGCCCCAGGAGCATGCCCGCCTCGGGGGTCCCTCATCCCTCAGCGCGGCCCCTCCTCTTTTCTTGTCCTTGCCACCGTATCGCTACAGGTTGTCCCTTCTTTGAGCGCCATCACTGCATCCCTCTCTCGCAGGAAATGGGCCATCCACGGGCTTGGTCGGCGGGAGGGGCTGAGGTGAGCCACCGCTGAGTAATTGAGCGGCCAGGGCGGCTCCGGGCACAGCCCTCCTGGACTTCTTGGGTCCGATTGCAGCACAGCCTGAGAAAAGGTGGGTGGATGGCTGCGGGGGAAGAAAGGATTCTTGGGGAATGAAGGCTTTGGTTTAGCCTTAGTCTAGCCCTGAAGTCTGAGATAATGTGCTTAACACCCCAGGGTCAGTCCGACCCTCCAGCCTGTTACCCTTTACCACCTATTCTCAGTTCCCTTGAAAAACTTGGGCTTTGAACTCTGATGGTCTCAGTTGAACTCTGATGTCTCAGTCATGCTCAGCAAGGGAGTTTTGTGCACGTTGTGTGGGAAGTAGCAGAAAAAAACTGGTATCTTAGAGCTAAGAAAACCAGAGGCAGTAAGGTGAAATATACAAGTAAAGCTACATGACTGGAAATGACTGTTCTTGTGGCCTTAGAAAACAAGCATTTGGAAAACAAGATTAAAAATAGAGGTGGTTGTCACAGCCTACTTGTGCCTTAGCAGTTTGAGCACAGGAAACTGACTTATTCTCACAGGAAAGATTTTTCTTTAGTCAAATAGTGTTACAGGAAGTGCCCACCCCTCCCCCTGCACTTACTGGAGGCTCAGGCTGTATATAAATCAGGGTCTTGGTGTTTAATCATTTGACTCAGCTTGCACTCAGACTACCTTTGGGAGGAGCCTTACAGTGCTCCTTCAGTGTGCCTTTAAAACAAAAACCTTGTTTGAACAGGAATGTGATTTTGAAGGTGGGGATTCAAACTTGTAGTACCTGTCTCAACAGGATCACCTGGTTTACCCCACTAGTGAAATGGGGTCATGGGAAGGGTCCCAGGAGGGGAAGGTTGATTCTGTAGCTGGTGTAGGACCGAGCTCTTGGGCAGGCAATGACGCATAGCTCTAGGGTCAGGCTTGTGGCCCAGGACCCTGAATCCACAGATGGGGAGACCAAGGCCTAGTCAGCTGCTGCATTGGTCTTGTTGCTGCAGGAACATCTCTTTGTATGTCCCTGACTAGTGATGAGTCTCTTGAGGATGCTTGGGGACTTAGGCTTTAGCACATCTGGGGATGGTAGTTTCTCCAGTAATGGCAATGTCAGAAGCCTTGTTACCATGGAGAGTGTACCAGTGTACCTCTCGGGATTAGGAGAAAATGAGGTTAGTAGATGAGAAGAATTGAAATCCTGGCAAGTGGGGGACCCAGGGAAGGAGGAGGACAGAACCAATATTTACTGAACTCCTACCATGTGCCAAGTATTGGACTTATATTAGGTCATTGAATTTAAACTATAGAACAGGCTTCTAGGAGTCTTAGGACATAGGAGAAGGAAGCAAGGAGGAGGATTGATTGCTTGGGGTGGGTAAGGTGGAAAGGGGTCCTGCCCTAAGGCTGCTGTACTGGGAGATGGGAGAGCACACAGATGGAGTATAAAGCGCACGGACTGTGCATCCACACAGATCTAGACCTGTCATGCCCTGTGTGACCTTGGGTAAGTCATATGCCCTTTCTGAACCTCAGCATCCTCCTCTGTTAAATGGAGGTGAACCATGCTGGCCTCATGGAATTTGCGGAGCACATCATGAGACAACACGCAGAAAGGTCCAGTACAGTGCTTCGCACACAGTAAGTGTCCATCCCAGACATGTAGTTTGGGTCTCTGGCTGTAGTGGCAGCATGGGGTTGTAGAATGAACTTAGTTTTTGAGTCACAAACATGGGTTTGTAGGTCAGCTGGATAGCTAAGCTTTGTGACCTTGGGCAGTATTTCCTTCCACTGAGCCTCAGTTTTATTGCCTTTAAAATAGCAATAATAATCCTTGTTAGCAGTAGTTGACATATGAAAGCAATTGGTGTAGCCTTTGAGATCTTTTAGAGGGTTCTAAGTATTAATTCCTTTTCCTTTTCATTGTAGCAGCTTCTTCTTGAGCCAGGGATCTGTCTCGAGTGGTGGTTTTGAGTGATTTTGCACTATCCCTTTCTTCATCCAGGGAGGTTATGCAGCCTACTTTACTCTCTGGGGCCTTGCTTATTGTTTTGGGGACCCCAAATTAGAGAAAGCTTATGAGATAAAAGTTATAGTGGCTGATTTCAGGCTGGCCCTTGTTGGGCTAGGGAAAAGGAATCCCAGTGCTGAAAGATAAAGGGGATGGGCTGCCTCTCCAATATGGAAGAAGGGTCACAGGCAAGTAGGGACAGGGCATGGGGGAAGCTCTCCTAGTGGCATAAATCCTAGCTCAGTCAAGATGGAGGCCACACCAGGGAAAATGGGAGATTGAGCTTTGCCCCGGAGGCTCTGTCTTTTTGCACATGGGCATTGCTGCATGAACAGGAGTAGAGACTCGATTGGGTGGAAACCATTCCTTGTTCTATTTTTGAAGCTTTTTGGCTGAAGCCAATGTTTCAGATGAGGAAATGAAAGTCAGCTGATGTAATTCAGTTTAAAATAGGTGTCACCTTTGAGGACCTAACCCAGATTGTAATTTTTCTCTGCAGTGCTAGCTATTCAGAAGTTAGCAAAGAGTGTGGTGGCAGGTAACAGCTAATGTTTGAGGGGGATTTGGCCTGTTTTATGGGCAAGAAGTTCATAAGATCAGTAATTCCTTTCCTTTAGCAATCTGTGATCTCATTTACCTGGGTTGGTCTTAGAAGATGAGGATGTAAGTTTTAGTATATCTTAATTTCTTTAATAATTTAACAAAAAGCATTGGATTAAGAGGAGACTCTTGTTTGTGCTTTTTTTTTTTTTTTTCATTTTTAGCATGAGAATGAGGAACCTCCAGTTCACAACATGTTTTATGTGAGGATCCAATAGATAAGTGCCCAGCACCCAGCAAGTATAAGTTGAATCCAATTTTGCCATGCGTTACACTGCAAGTGCAGATGCTTTGCTAATGCTTTCCAGGGAGTGAGTGAGTGTTGAAACTTGTTTTGAGTGGGAAGGTTTAAGGGAAGGCAGAAGGAGTGGTTTGCAGGTTTGGCACAGGTGCCCTCTACCCTCCTTGTGGCTCAGGAAAACTACAGGCTGCCTTTTCTGAACAGGCTCTGCCCACCTGGAAGCCAAGACAGTGGGTGGGTGGAAGTGGATAATCAGAAGATCCCATTTGATTCTGTCCTCTTGAGCTGCTTTTGAAATGAGTTCATTAATAAAATCATGAACATTGTTTGAGCCTAACCATCCTTAACTTAACTGGTGGTGATGCACAGGGGACATGCTTCGGGCATTTCATGCAGCTTTGCGGAACTCCCCTATCAACACCAAGAATCAAGCTGTGAAGGTAAAGGTGGTCACACTGCAGCTTTGCTGGGGTTTGGGACTAGGGTTGTGGTTGTCCATTTCCCCAGCTGGAGCTGGAGCTCTCTGGGCCTCCAGACAGGTTCTGTTTCATCTCTGCATCAGTGAATGTGTGCCAAGGGAGTGAATTGGCACTGGGCACTACTTCCATGGAAGCCTCCTGGCACTGACCAGATGTTAAGGCTCCTCTGACATAAAAGCTGTTTGTGTTTATAGTAAAAGCTCCCCAAAGAAACTCCTCTCCAGGGATTCATGGGGTGAGAAGTCAGCCCAGCCCTTGCTGATTAGCAAAACAGGTAAATTAGCTTGCCATATGGGATTTCTCAGTGGTTATGCTTTTATAGGCTATGGACTAGGCTTGACTACATAAGGATTTTAAGTGCTTTTAAGCTTTTCTGCCTCTTAAAAATTAGGTGAGAAGATAAAGTTGTGCTTACTGTACCAGTGAAGCTGTCTAAAATTTGGTCCAGGAAAGAGGTCTCCCTGTAGCTGGGATTTTGGCTTCTTATGAAAGTATCTTAATGTAACCAATAGTTACACCTCCTCAAAAGTGGAGGGGAATGTCCCTTCTGTTACTGGGTGTGAACACAGCAGCTGCAGTCAAGTAACCCTGTTTTTTTAAAAACAGCTCTCTACAGTTGTGATCTTGTGGCATCTAAGGCCTTGCTGGTGTCATCAAGAATGGTGAATCTTCTCCCCAGCAAACTTCTTTTTACCCCAGAATAAGTGGAATAATTTATTGGCATAAATAAGGGATACTTTGAAATGTAAATCAATAAAAAAATTTCAGTCCACTTCTTTTTTTAGCCATACTGGGCAAATTAGAAATTGGGCATTGATTCTGGTGAGTTGTGACCATTTGGTTTGATGTTCCTGTGCCTGCAATGGGGGTAAGGGGTGGGGGTGTTGGGGGGTCAGCCTGGCCTTTGGCTATGGGCCTCATTCCCTTTCTCTTTCCCCTGTAGGAACGAGCCCAGAGTGTGGTGCTGAAAGTGCTCACAAATTTTAAGAGCAGTGAAATTGAGCAGGCTGTGCAGTCACTGGACAGAAATGGCATTGACTTGTTAATGAAGTACATTTATAAAGGGTTTGAGAAGCCCACAGAAAATAGCAGTGCAGTGTTACTCCAGTGGCACGAAAAGGTATGTGAACACACTGCTCCCGCAGGCTGCCCACCAGTTGACCCCAGGGTTCAAACCAGCAGGCCTGATTTTCCAAAACAAACACAGGACAGTCTGATAGACATATGAGGATAAGTTAAACAATCTGGGAATTCAGTCACTTACATCTTTAAGGAAGCACCTGGTAAGGATCTGTTATTTCTGATGCCTAGAACTGCTTCTGCTTTTTAGCTGTGATACATACCAGGCAGGACAGAATGAGCTTGGTACAAGGTATGGGGCAGGTGATTTGGCATGGTAGGGAAGATGGGGGGAGTCCCAGTCCAGGAGGGAGGCTTGCTGGTTGGCAGGTGCTTGGTAATACTTTCTTTGCATTGGTGGAAACAGCTGCTTTGGTGGGAGTGGTCTTAAGGATGGAGGCTGAACCCTCCAGCTTGATGTAAGGGCTTTCTGCCCTGGCTTCAGCCTCACCAGACTGGGGCAGTAGGCAGAAACCTCAATAATCATTTAATATGTCTTCATCTATCTGAAGCAGAAAAGGCCAGTCTGCCCTTTGCTTGGGTCAGGTACAAGAGCATGGTCTTCACTTAGTCTGTGTCCTCCCTGTCCCCCACCTCTACTCCCACTTCTTTGGTAGGTAGAACTGTAAGCGTGCCTACCATTTAAGAGAGACCAGGATATTTCTAACACAAAGTCCTTCCCAAAAGGCTCAGTGTTGAGTTTTAAGGGAGTGGTTCTCTTACTCATGGGCCACTCCCTTCAGGCAGCCTAGGTTCTGGGCTGTGGTTGTGGCCTCTGGGTCCCACTGGAGGGTGTGCTCCGCCTGTTAAGCGTTTCCTTTCCCTGAAGGTGAACTTCTGGGTTTAGCTGGTGAGGGTGGCTCTGGTACTCAGGGGAACTGAGCCAGCCCTCTACATGGTGACATGGTGCCTAGCCCTATCTATTATGCCTGAAGAGGGTGCCAGAGGCAGCTCTCAGGTAGGCTAGTGTATTTTGAAGGCCGAGGGTTGTGCTGGCAGGCTGGAAACTGCGTTTGTCAAAAGGGAAACTTAAAGGGCTCTGCTGTGTGTGGTTGGTAACAGTGTTCTCAAACTAAGTTCTGCCTTAAGAGCTAGGAGCTCTTCAGGACCCTCAGTTCCAGGGCAGAGCTCCTTCCCCAGAATGTGGTCTCTGTTGCCACCTTCTAACTGTGCTCCTGGAGGAATCCTTTTTCAGGGGTTCTGTGTGGTGGGTCCTTAGTCAGGGAGTTCATGGTCCCACCCCCCTGGTAAACTTCTTCCCCTTGGCCAGCCAGGTCTCATTTGACACATTTCCTTTTCCTGCCCCACAGGCATTAGCAGTAGGAGGACTAGGCTCGATTATAAGAGTTCTTACAGCAAGAAAGACTGTTTAAAAACAAAAAAAGACTCATTACGTTGAGAAGATAAGAATTTTGGATGCACAGGCTGGTGAAGAAGGGACTGACAATGGACCATCTTCCTAGGAACTCCCAACTAAACTATTTCAGTATATGCATCCACTGAAATGTATTTCATTTTCAAGGTGGAGGGAGAAACTGTCTTACTTGTTTACTAAATCCTTTGCAGGATCTGATAGTCTATGCCTTTGTCTATGAGTAATGCAGAACTGACATTTTGACTGTCTACCCGAGTGGCTGGCCGGCGTACCTGATACCTGTGTGCACTGCCTGTTTGAAATGGGGGAGGGGTGATTGGGCAGGTACAGATCCAAGGGCTGTGGTAAA
>PVKY010002503.1:0-25282 GCA_004027775.1 Bradypus variegatus | reverse complement strand
AAAAAAAAATACAACAGGCATATCACATGAAAATTCAGACACCAAAAATATAAAGAAGATCCTAAAAACTTCTAAAAAGAAAAAAATCAGGGCACAGGGGTGGGTTGGGGTGGGGGGGCGGGGTGGTGGTGGCTGTTGCTATAAAAGCCATAGTGCTTTTAAACAGCATCACTTTCAAAAATTTGACTGAAAATTATTTTTAACCTAGAATCTATATCTAGCCAAATCAGTTTTCTAGTATGAGATTAGAAAAAAGACATTTTCAGACACGCAAGGTCTCAAAAATTATACCTCACACTCTTTTTTCAAGAAGCTACTGGAGGCCGTGTTCCACCAAAAGGAGCGAGTAAACCAACAAAGTCCCTGATTCAGAAAATAAAAGATCTAACAATGTACACAGGTAAAGAAAAATCCTAGAATGACTGCAGGTCTAGAGAACAACCAGCCCAGTGCCTTCTCTGGGCCAGAAACTGTTCTAGGCATAAGGGGTAATACATCAGTGAACAAGAGACAAAGGTAACAAATCATTAATTTTATTAAATTTCAACACTTGCATACACATCTTTTTAATATTCTGTGATGAAATAGGAAATACACATAACTTCTGTCACATAACTGATGGCTATTTCAAGAAAAAGTATTTTTGCAATTGAAAATGGCTGCTTTCATCATGGAACATGATTTTAGTTTTAAAGAAATGACAAACTATGATTATTCAGACTTAGGTAACTGGCAGACACTTTCTCAAAAATGAATGAGGGGAGACTTTCACTTCAAGAAAAACTGATAATATTTGGAATTTTGTTGAGAAATTTTGAGCCTTCATGCAAAAATTAGAATTTTGGATAACTTGCATCTGCCACCATGAGACTGACAGCTTCCCAGTACTGAATGAGATCAATGATGACATTAGCAAATGTCAGAAGATAAGCACAACTCAGTGAATCAATATTTCTAATTAATCAATGCACAATGTCACAAATTCATGCATGGGTGAAAGATCCACTCATAGTGCAAGACAAACCAACAGATTAATGTAACAGAGTAAGAAAAGGTCATTGGCAATGGTTTCAACTACTACATTGCAACCAACTTTTAAGAAACTGCCACTTGTCAAGTTTTGGTGTAGTAGCAAATAAGTAATTATTTGAAAAGGCTATTAAAATATGACCTTTTCCAACAACATTTCTGTATGAAGACAGATTTTCTTCACAAGCTTTGCTCAAAACAATTCATGGCAATAGACTGAATGCAGAAGCAGATGTAAGAACCAGCAGTCTTCTATTAGGTCAAACATTAGGGCTTTGCAAAAATGCAAAACAATACCACTTTCCCACTAAATTTTTTTGTTCTGTAAAATATATTTTTACATCAAATATTTTATGTTTCTATGTAATGAGTTTATTGTTATTTTAATGAACTAATAAACAAATGTTTCAAAATGTTCTGTTTTCATTTATAATAAGGTAAATATTAATCAATATAAAACCCACAAAAAGAAAAGTTCCAGGAGTCCTCAATAATTTTAAGAGAGTAAAGGGATCCTAAAATTGAAAAGTTTGAGAACCACTGCTCTAAGGTACCTACAGCCCTTTCCATTCTCCATTTCTGTCCTGTTTATAAAAAAGAAAAAAAGAAGGAACCCACATGTAATCACAAATCTTATTAGTGACCAAAACGTGGGGAGGACAGAGGCTGAGTATAAATTTTTATTATAATTCCAAACAACATAATTCACCTGTAATAGAAGACTGATTACATTTAACCAAGAAAAGTTAATGAGAGAAACAAAATCTTTCCTTAGAGGTACCAATTTAAAAAAAAGTTGAAAATCAGTCACAAAGCTATAAATATTTCTTTAAGTAGTAAATTTACATTCAGAAAAATTACAATGAATTAATCTTAATAACAGAAAGCACCAATTTTTAAGAACAATTGTTCAATCTTTCTATAAGTGAAAGAGGTAACACAGGGGCAGAATAACTCCTACCGTTCTTGGTTTTCTGCTGTCACTCTGGTTCCTCCTCGTTAGTCTCAGAGTTGCAAATCTCACCCAACTACTCCCACTATAGAAATGAAGTCAGGGCAGGTAACGTCTAAGGTAGGTTATCAATTTACAAAAACATATTATAAAATTTAGGTGGCTGGTTGAAGATATGAAGCCAAGATGTTGTCTTCAAGAAAAGAGAAGTCAAAGGCATATACAGGTAATTCCTCTGAGTGGCAAGCCATGGCCTGAGCAAAACAGGCCTGCAGATCTTTGGTGCACAGCAGTCTGCATGACCAAGGTAGCTAAACGTTTAATCTATTGTCTTCATAAGCCAGTAAGGAGAAAAAGGGTAAACTGAACTTCAAATGTAACTTTATGGGAAGCAGGCAGGAAATGAGAGACTCTTAGTCTCACAAAAAGAACAAAATGTAATTGTTCAAGTGTTATTCTAGTCCTTCCTGCACCACCCCTCGGGTCAGAGTGGCCTGTTCCTGCATCTATGCTCCCCCCACCCTTAGGAATGTCTTTGTCTAAAACCCATATATAAGGGCTTGCTGTTCTCTGAATCCCGCTGCCAATTTATCCTGCGAAAGTAGTACCTGACCGGCAAGAGAAAAGCCGTTTAAATTCTGCCTCCCTGTGAGTAAGCCCTAAATAAAGTTCATGTTTCAGCAGATGCTGGGAGTTTTCCTTGGTCTTTTGACTGGTAAAGCCCCCTCAGGCTGTGACACTCTGTCTAGTTATTCATAAGGGTACAGGAAGCGATTATCTTTTTGAGATTACAGGTAGTCAGTTTGAGAGAACAAAGATTCCTAGAAAGCATGATGATTTACAATTACTTCACTACTCATTCACTAGTATATCAAAATATAATTTTCTAGATCCTGACACTAGTATATCAAAATATAATTTTCTAGATCCTGAATACTCAGGGGAAAAAAAGGAAAAAGAACAGTCATTTCAACAAGGAAATCTCCATCAAAAAGGTGGAGAAAGCAAAAATGGGGGTAACACTATGGAATATAGGAAGAAATCCACAAGTGTAGAATCATGCAAGGGAAGGTAAAAGAATACAGGTAAATTTCGAGTAAACAAAGCAAAACTCAGAGATAAAGAATTCTGAAAAACAATCCTCTCATGACAACTAAAAATTTATTGATTAGTACTTCTGTCTTCTATAGTGAAAAGACACCTATGCATCTATTAAAACAATACTATTACAGGTTTCCAATTCGTAACACAACGGTGTTTGTTGAGCCTTGTCTAGTTGATAAGGCCAGTTAAGAGGAAGGTGCCAGCTGCCTTTATCTTTTTCAGATTCCGACATTTTTAGCCCTCTTAATTAACAACATAAAGTGCCATCACAGAAATCTGCTTTGCTGCAAAGAAAGTGTTTATAGACTATGACCAGAGGGGCTCTCAAAGGATACCTCATTTCCCTACCAGTCACATCTGCTGAAATCCTTAAACCTCAGAACTCTGCCTATCTCTTTCACTTAGAACTTTTTACATCCAGGTTCAAAGATGACAACTGGAATGCTTAAAAGTGTGACCACACATGTGAGGTTAACACCTGGGTGTTGAAACACAATCGGATTACTGCTAATTCTGGTAAAACTTCATTTATTTTTTATTTTTTTAGGTTTTCAATGTGCCTCTGAGAAATTATTTTAAGGTAGACCCAAAATCAAGAACAGGAAACATGCGTAATGCCGCACTATATAACCTCTTACCAAAGCAAACAATTTAAAGGTAGTCATACATCTCTTGGTCCATGACCACAAGTCCAGAAGTCAAGTAAATACAGCGAGTGTTTAGGCAAGTATGTTTTAAAGATCTATTACTTCACCCTGCACCATCTCCTCTCTCGGGTGGAGTTTGAAAGGGAAATGGAATCTAAGGTAAAGAGTGCACCAGGATGCAGCACCACCATCACCGCCGCCGCCCCGCCCCCTACACTGCACCTATGGCTAGTGACGAAATGCCGGACACATTCTGCAACATGAGCCAAAAGCAGAAATAATGGACCAGGGACTAAGAGAAGGGAGAGCCCGGATACCTCTCCCACACTACCTCCAGACCCAGAACCAAGCCCGAGGCCTGCAGCCGCCCACCATCCTCCAGCCCGGAGCCGCGACCCAGAGGGTCAAGCGCCTCCAGGTGCCGGGCGCATGCGCAAGGCGTCGCTCCGCACGCCGCGGGGCCACCGCCCACCGCTCGGCGGCTTGGAGCCACTGACCGCGACAGGCTCCACGCTCCTCGCCAGGAGCAGGGCCTCAGAGCCCTACCGCAGTGGCCGCTGCCCCCCCAGGCCCTAGACGCGGGCATCACCTGGGTTAAGGCCTTCGGGCTTATAACACCTGCTGACGTGCAAGCGCCGCGGACCTGGAAGCGTTTCTTCAGATTAGGGAGCCGCCGGCGTCCACCGAACTTGCTTCAGTTTAAGCTCAGCGCCTTCCTGGTTCCAGCGCCAGGCAGCGTCAGCTGAGCTTTCGAGTGTATCGATGGAGGCTGCCAGGAGATAGGAGTGCCGAGGGAATAGATTGTCACGCCGCCAATTTTTTATTTGGTTGTTTCTTTTGAGTGTTTGATTATTTCACTTTCGTGTTCCCACGAAGCAATAAAAGTGGGGACTGGAGAGTTTTATTGCCCTACTAATTGTTGTTATTGTCACAGATAATCATTAAACAAAACTGCATTGTAGGAAGTTATGTTTAAAACACACGTAGGAAAATTGGTTATATCATGCTGAAGAGAGGGGAAATTTGCCCAACAATAATAAATCATGGGAGTGTGTTTGTGGGAGTTGTGTGTAATTCTATTGAAATAATTTATTTGCAAAAGTACATTAAAAGTCGGTGTTTTCTTCTTCCCTGGAGGTGAAAGCACAGGTTGGGTGCAAATTGGTTCCTCACATTCAGGTAACTGGTTAGTAGAGGAATGGAACCAGCCTTCCCAAGGCGGGGAGAGGCGGTTTCTTCTGAAGAAAAATTAAATTTAGAGGGTTTTTTTTTTCACACCGATAGGAATTAAAGCGATTTAGCATTTTCTTTGAAATACCATATTAATTATTTTTCCTTGCATGAAAATCATTTTTTTCTCTATTTGTTATGAGTAAAGCAAAACTAAGAAGATAAACAGACTGCCAGCCTTAGTTTGGGATGACTGCAAGTTGTAGCCACCTAAGCTACAGTATTCTGCAGACCTTTGAGAATGTGAAAATCACCTCCACAATATATTTCTGGTAAATGATTGTGCCTTAAATAGCTAGTTTTTAGGGACTGTTTTAAAACTGAACTACAACACTGCGTGTTTACTTTAAATAATTCAAGCGCTGGAGGAACCCTGGAGGTCCTGAATTGATTGGAACTTGTGTATCTGTCCGAAGGTGGTCAGCTGTGTTTTATTCTCAATGCTTTTTACCCAGACTACATTTTGAAATCTCCTTTCCCCAAGAAAAAAAAAAAAAGTGGTGTTCAATGAAACAACATCGCTAGGTCTGCTTGAGCATCTATTAGTATATGATTTTAAAACTTGGATTTTTTTTTAATTAAATTTCCCTTAGGCCAGTGGGAAACCACAGATTACCCAACTCCCCATCTAGTATCAAATACCATTCCCAAATATACAACAAGCCAATATTTAGAGGTCATGGAAAATCACTATTAAGTTTGAGTTATGCAACAGCTGTGTTTGAACCAATCCTGATTACCTTTAAAGTGGCCATCTTTCCTTGGAGTTCAGTAGATGGAATTGGAGTTCAGACTTAATAGTCATGTTCTTGAAAGGGCAAAGAAGTAACTGATGGGTCTCACGAATTCTTACCAGACTTCTAATAGTAGTGATTTTGGAGCTGTTTATGAATATGTATATAACACTTCACTTTGAGAGCCATTTGAGCACCATATCCATTTAGCTAACCGTATTACTTTTCATTCTACTACATAACGTTAAAAATGGATTTTCATAAAGGAGTAAAGTTTTATGGTTATTCCCCTCTGATAATACTGGATTTAAAGTGGTAACAGAAAATCATGTTTCTAAATTCATATCACTTTGGGAAGTTCAAGTATTTGAGCCTGTTTTGTGATGTAATAAAATGAAAGGAGGTATCCATATATTCATTAGTACCTAAAAGCTATTGCTACTGGAAACTTAAAAGATCCCAATTACTTCTAAAAGTAGCAATAAATGATATGTCTTAAGAAAAACAAAAAGTAACTTCAGAATTCAAGAGAAAAAAGACAAAGCAACATTTTGAAAAATTATGATTCCATCTTTCTTAAACTCACCAAATGGGAGCATTTTAATCTGAGGATTTGTGTAATATAAGGTATATATAGACTCTATTTAAATAAATGTAGAAACACTAATATATTAAATTATAATTGCGGTCTAACATTTCTTTTTACAAATGTTCGTAGTTGTTTTAGGTGGAACTTCTGAAATTACCTGTTAACTTTGTGTTGCTGCTTTAATCAATGGGTGGAAGATATACATATCATGTTCTGTAATTGCCTTTATTTTTACTAAGATTATTACATCCAAGATAATGAACAAGTTATAACGAACACTTAATCTTTAACATCAGAAAGTCTGGATAAATATTCAGAAATTGTCTCCAAAACTACATTTGGAGTATATTTGTTTACCCGCTAAAGTAAATGTATTTTTCCGTATGTAAATATTCTATTGTAAGTATCTATAAACACAGAGCAAGCCTAGTCCTACACATAGAGACAAATGACTCAAGAATATAGATGTTCCTTCCATAAAACAAACCGTTTAGATGCAAATAGTCCAGAAATAGAATTTTCAATCGAGTCTTTAAAAAAGAGAGAACACGCAGCATTTTCTCGGAGTGAGCATCTCTCGTTGGAAACCCCACAATAAATAAAAGTAGATGGGGCACAAACTTAATGTGGATTTTTTTTCAAACGCAAAGAGAAAATAATCCTTTGTTTTTCAAAATTAGGAAATCAACTGGAATATTTCACAAGATGTTAAAGAAAAGCTCCTGTAGTTCATCGCGGGAGGGGTCTGGGTGCAGGTAGTTGTAAGGGAGGAGGGGTGAGGGTTCCTGAGACCTCAGAGAAGGAGCGAAGTAGAAGGATCCTTGACCGGGCGCTTAGGAAACACTAAAACGGGATCTGTCAGGGTCCTGTTGCTCGGAAACATTTTAAACCCATCGGTCACTTCGAGCAGGGTCTGTGGGTGAAGCCCGCTTGGTTCCAGGACCCAGTAGTAGAGTGAATTACATGGACCGCGGCGCGGAGCTCAGTGAAGACCCGACCTCAGCTTCTGGCTGCCCGCCGGGAAGCCCCTAAAAGGAGCTGCGCGGACCACAGAAGCTACGGGGGACCCTGACCCTTGGTAGGGATATGAAGGCAGGATGCCGGGTCATGGAGCTGAGGGGACTTGGGATGCAGGGTCAGGATGCGGGACAAGGGTGCTGGGCCTGTTAACTGCCGGGGAGCCCGATGCAGAACAGGGCTGCCAGGCAGTAATGAGGACCGAGCTGCTACGTGGCACCCTGAAGAGGAGCAAATATGTAGGGTCGGATGCCGGGTCCGGCGGCGGGACTGACGCCAAGGTCAGAGCACTTGTCAGTTTCCACTTTGCCCCGCCCCCGAGGAGTCTGTCCAGCTCCCCAGTGTTTAACTAAGTCGTGACACCAGCGGAAAATCCACGCCTAATTAAATTAATTAGGGATTCTTGTCAATCTTGGATTAATGGCCTCGAGCACAAGCAGCCGAGGCTATCTAAAAACCCGGACAGCCGAGGACCTGCCTCCTCTCCCCGCCCCCTCCAGTCCCCCTTTGCTGCCCTCCCACTCCAGCCGGTGCCGGCCCGGACTCGAGCCTCAATCAATCCCTCTCTCAATCTCAATCTCTCTTGCTCCCCAGCGCTCCCCCCCCGCCCCCATCCACCTCCCGAGCTCCCCGCCCCAGGTAGTGGCGCGGCTGCTACCGGGGAAGGGGCTCACTCAGAGTTGTGAGAGGAGGTAATTTACTGAGAACAAGGGGCCGCCTTTGCGAAGTATAAATAGTGAGACTTCAAGAGCAGCGTTGCTATCAGATCTGAACTCTCCGCAGGAAGAATTGTCAAAGATCTTAACATTGAACAAGCGCGCTCCGGCGGGGGAGCATCAGTTCCCATTTCCCTCCGGCTGCCCCCGCCCCTTGTTTCCTCCTCCTCCTCCTCGCCTTCCCCCTCCTCTTCTTACTTCTTTTTCTCCTTCTTCTCCTCCTCGTTCTTCTTTTTCTTCTTCTTCCTCCTCCTCCCTCTCCTCACCACCCCTGCCCCATTGATGTGTTATTATTGGGGGGGCTGGAGCAGTAAAAAAAGAAGAAGGAAAAAAAGCGGGTCTCTGCTGGGAGAGGTTGAGCGCGGGGCTAACGGGCGGCGGCGGCTATGGAAGAACTTACAGCGTTCGTCTCCAAGTCTTTTGACCAGAAAGTGAAGGAGAAGAAGGAGGCGATCACGTACCGGGAGGTGCTGGAGAGCGGGCCGCTGCGTGGGGCCAAGGAACTGACCGGCTGCGCGGAGCCGGGCCGCGAGGACCGCAGCAGCCCGGCAGTCCGGGCGGCCGGCGGAGGCGGTGGCAGCGGAGGCGGAGGCGGAGGAGGCGGAGGCGGAGGAGGTGCAGGAGGAGGTGCAGGAGGAGGAGGAGCAGGCGGTGGAGCAGGAGGAGGGCGCTCTCCGGTCCGGGAGCTGGACATGGGCGCCGCGGAGAGAAGCAGGGAGCCGGGCAGCCCGCGGATCACCGAGGGTAACCGCCCGATCCCCGGCCACGGTTCTCCTCCCCGCCTTCCTGACTCCTCTCGAGCTGGAGAGGAACCCGAGGCCCTGCGGGGAGGAGGGCGGGACGCGGACCAGGCCCTTATAACCCAGCTTTGGAAGTAGAATGATGGTGGAGGGGTGGGAGTCCGGTGGTATGTACGGTCGTGGTTGGGGGCCGAGTATGAATGTGTGTAGAGGGTGTAAGGTTTGCGCGCGCCCATGTCAGATGCTTCCGATATTCCCATTCCACCGAAGTGCATTTTTCACCAGCCCGAGATTGGACCCGTAGCCCCGACGGCCAGAGGGCGGGTGGTGAAGTTCATGGGGCCGAACTGCGGACAGGGCTGCTGACAAGGGGTTGCGGCAGGCTGACGAGGGGCTGAGCATGAAGAGCCGAGTTTACGGGAGACTCTTCCCTATTCGAGACAGACAGACAGAAAGGGGGGTGGGTGGAGAGAGAGAGAGAGGGAGAGAGAGAGGGAGGGAGAGAAGCTAGTGTTGCTCCGGGTTTCGGTCGCCGCTAGGCAGTCCTCGTACTCCTCACGGACCCTGGATCTTGGAGGCCAAAACTTTCCACTATCTTTTAGCCGCGAAGGTTGAATGTAGCCAAGGCAGGCTGAGGTCCGGGCTACGCTTCTCCTCAGGAAGACGCTTTTAGTTTCCTCTCTTGAGTTTGTTTTTCTATATTTACAGAATTCTTTGCTGCTTTGCATCATCTAGTGCTGTAGTCTTGTGGAGGAAAGAAATCCTTTGGTGCCAGCGAAATGTTAGAAAGCAGCTTTTCCTAAATGGTGGAGAATCCTGTACTAATTCAAAGAAGTTCAACAATAAAATTAATTTGGCACTTGGTGACTGCAGTAACTGGTGTGCTGCCATATTTTTCCAATTACGAAAATATGTGGCATGCGTAGAATCACATATTTAAGCAAGCAATTGTTTATAACACAGTCTGTTCCTGTTTAGACCATTATGTGGAAATCTGGGGACAAAAAAGAGATTTTATTAAGTCTATCAATCAATTTAAAATTTGGCAATCTTTCTCTTTGAAGCTGCAAAAGTTTGAAAGGCGTCCACTGTATGGATGACACAATATAGACAAAGGCGCCTTATCATTTTGGCAGGATCTGAAGCGTAATGGGTTCAAATTTAAATTTCACTACAATATCACCGGAAATATTTTTCTATTAAATTGGGCCCTTATGTTTGCTATAATGTTGCCAAACTCCTTGCCGGAGGAAGGACAGATGTCCACAAAACGAATTCTGAGAACTAGAAATACAGTCAACACTTAAGATCACCTCTCTAAAATGCCAGATTGGATTGAGGTCTAGCGCTCTTACTCCTGCAGAACCAGGTCCTCCTAAATTCGGAAAATGACGCCATAGCTGTCAGGGGGCCTACTGCAGCCCTCCCGGCGTGTGTCGGCAGCCCCAGGGCCTAAGCTCTTCAGCTGGCCAGACTGCGAGGCGAAACCAAGCACTCGTAGTCCCTGGAATTGTTGCTGGAAAGCACAGGGCAAATATTAATTTATCTTGCAGACCAGAATTATATTATGAGGCTCTTTTGGAGATGCTTTTAAACACCCATACCGATCGGGATCCTGGTTTGAGAAGAACTGCAAACAGCCTCGACTATCCAAACTCAGCTTTGAAAACCTGAGTCTCCAGCCTGGGGAGCAGAGGAGGAAGGTTCCAGAGGGCAGCTTATGTTGATGTCGGCTCCCCCTCTCGCTGCCCCTTGGCCTGAATATATATCACTGCCCCTTAGGAATATACATCCCTTGAGTGCTTCCGTATGCGCATATTCGCAGAGTTCTTATTTTTGAACGGAAAGGAAGGACAGGAAAGTATAATGGATGTCTGCAAACCCAGAACAGAAAATGCATATTTTATTAAACATCCGAGCTGCTAGATGCATGAAAAGGCTTTTAACAACCAATAGAAACCGAGAGCCGCGAGTGTTCTGCTTGAACCTGTTGATCTCTGTGAGTTTAAGCATTTAGGGTCGAATCTGCGTTTCCACCCGGGCGGGGGAAGAAGAGACAGAGGCAGCGATCGGTTTTGCGGGCCAGGCGGGGCTGATTTTCCTTCTCTATCCTGCTGGCCCGGCTTGGGCAGCTATTCCTCCAAACCGCCAACATGGCGTGGACGCCTGTGTTCAGGCGGCCTGGGTCCAGAAGGGGGAACAGGGACTGTTTGGCTGCACTTGGGGCAACCCGCGGGACTTGGATCAAGCCCTGGGGCGGAGCGGGGCGCCAGAGGAGGATGCTTCCTGAGCCGTGTAACACCCGAGTCTTGCTTTCCCGGCGCGACCCTTCAGCCAACTTGTGCCCAAATTAGACCAGTAAGTTTGCAAAATGCGGGGAACCAGCTGCAGTCAGACCCGCCTAAGAACGGCAGTTGTGAGAGGCCAGTGTGTGGCCTCGCTTGCGCCCTTCCGCCCTGCCCGTGCTCTGTGAGCCGCCCGGCGCCGCGCTTTTGATTTCTGCGAGTGCATGGGAGAGAGTGATTGCGGAAGAGGGTGAGTGGAATGTATTTAGTGATCGCGCGGGTGGACTGGGCACTTGGTGTGGATAGTGAGGTGGTGAGTTGAGGACACAGATTGCGGAGGAGGGTGGGCAAATGCCCATCATGCCCCCGGGCAGACCTGACCTTTGCGCGTCTCTAAGACCCTTTTCCTCCCGGCGGGGTGAGGGGCTAGACAAGGCTTCCGGGGCGGGGGTGGGGAGGTGGGGGGAGGCAGGATCCTCCACCCTTTTTTGAGACAAACCTAGGAACGGGATTTGCCGTGTTGTTTTTGTCCGTGGTGTGTGTGTGTGTGTGTGTGATTCTGTTGGTATGTGCGCGCGTGGTCGCCCATGTGTCCCCGTCCGTGGTGCCCCTCCAGTGTCCCCGGAGCTGAAAGATCGCAAAGAGGATGCGAAAGGGATGGAGGACGAAGGCCAGACCAAAATCAAGCAGAGGCGAAGTCGGACCAATTTCACCCTGGAACAACTCAACGAGCTGGAGAGGCTTTTTGATGAGACCCACTACCCAGATGCCTTCATGCGCGAGGAACTGAGCCAGCGGCTGGGACTGTCCGAGGCCCGAGTGCAGGTACCAGGAGGCTAAGAAGAGATGAGTCTGCGCCCAGGGAGCGGAGAGGGGCTAGGGCAAGCCATGGGGTGGGGAGTCCCCTTGGGGCACGCACACTGAGGATGCTGGCTCAGGTAACTAATGTGAGGTGAGAAGGGAAGAGATGTCTTTACTAGAGAGCTTATTTTCCAAACTAAATCTTAGTCCCATAGCCTCCCCCCCCGGCCCCCCAACATATGTTCCCAGCAGAAGAAAGCTTTACTAGGCTTCCTCCCAGAGTTTCTATAAACCACAACCCCCAGCCTTGCGCTGGCTTTAATGTGGTTTAATCCTAATAGGCCTACTTTTATAAGCCTTAAAAAAAAAATCCCACAGGAAACGTTTTATCTCTGGATGCCTTAAAATTTACAAGGGAAATTTTGCACACGCGAGTTGGGTTTCGTTGAGGGTCTGCCTCAGGGTCTCCGTTCGCCAAGCGGATATGGCAATTAGATTTATAGAAGTATAGACTATAAAGTAAAGTTAGTAATTGTTAAGTGTAGAAATTTACAGACTGCCATTAGCGGTCGATCTCAAACTGTGTGTGAAACGGCGGAGAAATAAACGCATTTTGGTTACTCTTTGTTCGCTCACTTAACCAAGGCAGTGAGCCTAAACTACAGAAACTCAATTTTAAAACAATCCGCTCATCTTACTATTGTTCGGAAGTCTGACCCCCAGCAAGCGCCATACCCGATTAAGTTAGAATTGGAGGGGTTTCTTTACTAGTTATGGAGGTGAATGCAATAGCAGAAGTGGACTTTGGGGGCATTTAAAGAAAAAATGTTAAATATTTCAGGTTGTATTTCCGTTCAACTAATAAAATAGGAGAAAATGGTGATCATTATTTGTTGGAACACATGGAGCAGTTTTAGGCCCGAACATCTGCAGCTGTTACAAAGTATCGCTGAAACAGATACTCCCTGGGTCTCTGGACGCAGAGACCACCATCTGTAGCAAACTATGCGCGCAATTCTTATGGGGCTCCCGCATCTTGTAATAAGATCAGGACAAAAACATAGCAGTCACATTGAAGGGAAAAAGTAATAAAAGGCTGCCTTGGTCATCACAGAGTCAACAGCAGAGCCTTCCTTTTTAAGCATCTCCCGTTTTGCTCTGTGCACTATCTCTAGAGGTTCAGCAACCCCTTTAAGACGGTGATGATAATTACTATAGTTATGAGTATTAATATCTCAGTTCGAACTCTTCTAGAGAGAGAAATAGGCAAGAAGCCTCGGGCCATGTAAGTTACACAAAGGATGCTATCCTGGCATGAAACCCACCCTTACACTAAATGGCAAGCAAATTTTTGAAGAGTTATATTGACTATGACAGTTGCTTTTGCAAACATAGCAGGAAAAGCACTGAAGCAGTATTTTACTTTTGTGGTTTTTTAACATTAATTTGTAAATCAGCCAGTGTGCTGTACTGTGGAAACTGGAGTATAAAAGCAAGTATAACTGAATTTTTAAAAATCTTATTGCCTCTGGAAGTTGGCAAGTTTATGTAAAAAGGGAATATCCAGAAGACAGGAAACAGGAGTTACTTGATTCACACATACCCCTTCCATAGAACGCTTTTTTTCTCTCTCTCTCTTAGAAACTGAAATTTATTGTTGCTTTTAAATTTTTCATACTTTTATTTAAGCTTTAGAGCTGTTTGCTGGATGCATCACTCTAACTGCAAGCAGCGGCTTTTTCTATAGTAGCAAATTAGATTATCATGATAATGGCACAATTATTCTGCTGCTGTGTTACACTCTGCTGCACAGAGGAATAGAGAAATTCTAAACTTCTTTGTAGTGAGGCTTTTATGACACTAATTACCTCTTCCTCCATTCCTACTCCACCACCACCCCCTAAAAAAGAGTCTTTATTTGCTTTGGTGTTTGGTTTTTCTTGAAGAAGATGAAGGTAATTAATATTACAGGCTATTAATGAGCACATTTTTCTCAGGTCTTACTAGGCAGACATCTAAACCCATTATCATGTTGATATCAGGTATCAGGGAGAATTTTAGGCTTTAGGGACTCTGAGATGTGGAAAGATGAAACCATGACTAATAGTAATTTATTGAGAAACAATTTAGCTTGCAGAGGTCTATTTAACTTTTCTTTTTTAGTAGTTCATTTACATGTTTAACTAACTTTCTTTTTTAGTAGTTCATTTACATGTTTAACTTTAGAAACTGAAACTGTTCTATATAAGTGAAAGATTGATTGCTGTATTTTCCAAATCCTTGGCTGAAACACTATTCTTTTCTCATCTATACTTTGTAACATTTTACTCTTGAGTCATTACATATGGGGTTTTTTTTTCTACTCCAATGTGTAGGTTTGGTTTCAAAATCGAAGAGCTAAATGTAGAAAACAAGAAAATCAACTCCATAAAGGTATGTTTCTCATTCTAGGAATGCTTGATATTCTAAGTAAAGAGAGAGTTGGAGAATATTCTTATTACAAAGACAGAAACAAATTCTCAAATATGACCAATGGTCCTTAATTTAAGAATCTTCTCTGAAGTCAGTTAATAGCAATCCTAAAGTTTGGGAGTAAATTGCATTTAGACATCAGTTTAGAAAGAACAGTCTAATTCCAAAGGAGTTTGTTCTGTCTTGGTACCATTTGAAGCACTGGAAGACAATGCTGGAGTTGTTAACCTCACATTATTTGTCTTGTTCTTTCATATATCTTTGTTGTTGTTGCTGTTGCAGGCGTCCTCATAGGGGCTGCCAGCCAGTTTGAAGCTTGTAGAGTTGCACCCTATGTCAATGTAGGTGCTTTAAGGATGCCGTTTCAACAGGCAAGTAAAGCCTAGTTTTAACCCATTTTTAACTGTGGAAAGACCTGGATGTTGCTTAAACTGTTGAACTTCCGCCTTCTCTAAGCCCCATTGTTGGTGACTGTGCAGTTGGAGAATTGATTGTGAGATGATATAGTGGATCCACTCTCATTTAAAAACCCATACAGTGTCAGGGGTCTGCATGCCTAGCCATTTCTGTCCTCATTGGAACCCCACAGAGGCCCAAGGGCAGTAAGTGCTCCCTTAAAAATGCACCAGAGATTGCTTTTGGGTAGTGAAAGGAAAAGCCTTTTGATTAAGAGTTTTTAAGACTCAATACAGAGTTAGTGCTAAAGTGTATTTAGGGCAACCTTCTGAATATTTTTCCAGGTATTTTCCACCTCTTAGTAACATTAAATGTTTCTGACTGAAGAAAAAGAAATAAATAAAAGTACTCCCAACTCAGACTTGATTTTTTAAAGCTGTTTCTGCAAACAATGTTTCATCCCTGATCGAGGGAAGCCTTGGTCTCTGCAATCCCTTACTTAGTCATAAAGAAACCTTTAAGGCTATATGTTAAATGGACAGCCTGCAGCAATGATTTAATCCTAGGAAATCCTAAAGCTCTGAACCCCTGGTTCTATGAGCCTGAGAGAGTAATACCTTCCCAATCAGCATCTGACCTTCCCCATCCTAGGCCAGGATCCCTACTTGTTATGACTGTGATGTCATGAAATTAGCTCAGTGGTTAGCACCCTGGTCTGGGGATACACCTGGTTGCACCCACGTATTGAGTGTTAGTGTTAGGCAGATTTTAGTTCTCTTGGCACCGTGGGAATCTGGCACTCTGGTGTTGGGTTTTGAAGCAAAAGGGGATGACTGACGAAAGAGAGGGAGACCTTCAAAGGGAAACACTTACTACTCAGAATTTGATCTGTGGGATAGCAGCATCAGCACCACCTGGGAGATTATTAGAAATGCAGAACGTCAGGCCCCATCCTAGATTTTTGAATTAGCATCTTCATTTTGTTAGCTCCCCAAGTAATTCTTAAGGCAGTAAAGGTTAAGAAGTATTAACTAGTAACCATGCCAATTGTGAAGATGCAATATCTTCCCTAAGTGATATTAAAGTTTGCTTCTTGGTGTTTCGGTGCTTTAGTAGTTGGGTAAGAGGGTGTATGGCAGCAGCAGGAGAGGAGGATAATGGCCCTCATGCCCAGTCTTTCCGATTTACGATTGTTATTTGGAGGAAGGCGATATGTGATGTTTCACCAAAATAGCAATGTCGTCCTTTCCTCGGGCCAGCTCCCGAGGGAGCAGCCATATTCTTGAAGATGGAGGCCCCCGGGACCCAGGGAGATAAATCCACGCTGAATAAGTTGCGGAGACCCACGGGCACTGAAGTATCCCTGTGGAGTCCCAGATTCAGAAATAGGCTGAAAAGGTCACTCTCGGGGCAAGACATGCTGCCAAACGCCCCCGTTCCCTCCCCTGTCCCCAGCCCTCCCTTGAGCCAAGCTGGACACTGTTAATGCTTTGTTTCTATTCTCGTTGTCACCCTAGGATAGTCATTGCAACGTGACGCCCTTGTCCTTTCAGGTTCAGGCGCAGCTGCAGCTGGACAGCGCCGTGGCGCACGCGCACCACCACCTGCATCCGCACCTGGCCGCGCACGCGCCCTACATGATGTTCCCGGCACCGCCCTTCGGACTGCCGCTCGCCACGTTGGCTGCGGACTCTGCCTCCGCCGCTTCGGTTGTGGCGGCTGCAGCTGCTGCCAAGACCACCAGCAAGAACTCCAGCATTGCCGATCTCAGACTGAAAGCCAAAAAGCACGCGGCCGCCCTGGGCCTGTAACGCCAACGCCAGAGCCAGCGCCGCTTCTCTCGCGCGGCGCGCCGCCTGTACGCACTCCGCGCCCCGCTGCTTCTCCGTTACCCCCTCCTGGCCTCTGGAGCCGGCCCTCTTTCTGCCCCTGCGACCGCCCTTTTCCCCCTTCAGCAGCCCGAACTCGGAGGGTCGGACTCCGTGCGAGACCCGGGAATCCCACTAGGTGCACCAGCTCCGAGGCTCCTGCCCACTCAGCCGTCCAAGGGCCTGGAATTCGGCTTCGTAGGGCAAGGGTGGAGAAATCTGGAAATAGACTGGACAAGGGAGTGCTGGGACAGCGGAATTGTGGCTAAGGGCAAAGCTGCAGCGATGAATTCTTGCATAGAAATAAAAATCCTATTAATACTAAAAAATGAGCAAAAAAAAAAGAAGAAAAGGCAAAGTTAGAGTGAAAAGAGAACGGGAATTTAATTCTTATTGCTGTTGGGCAGGAACTAAAATCGGAAAAGGAACCAAGGAGGAAAGAAAAATAAATGTATTTTATACATTTTGAAAATATGGAAGAATAACCTGGACGAATCTCGAGAGAAAGGGGGAGTTACTAACTTAAACTGTATATGTTTTTTTTAAATGGGTTAAGAGGGCAAAACAGAAGGAAGGGGTATACTGATTTAAAGAATTAAGATGAAAAAAGTGCGCAGCTGGGAAGTTCACAGGTTTTGAAACTGACCTTTTTCTGCGAAGTTCACTTTAATACGAGATAGTTGATAAGAGAGGCGGGCCTCCTTTTACATTGAATCAGATGCTTTGAGTTTAAACCTACCATGTATGGAAGAGCAAGAAGAGGGAAGACAGAATAAAAACGAGGAGAGAAAAAAAATGATATTAATACGAAAAATACTACAGGCAATGATTTCTCCAAGAAATTATTATGGCAGAACTGTCCGGACTGCTGACAGCAAATTCCAGTTTGCATGTTACTAGTATTTCATTGATGGTGTCTCCACCTTTCTTCCCCTCTTTACTCACTTGCACTTATTCCATTTTCATCTTCAGTATGAAAAACAATACCAAAAGCATCTGGAAATTGATAGATATAAGTATACACTGATTTTTTGCCCTGTCTTTGCTCCTGTGGACAAAAAAAAAGGGGGGGGAATTTTTACATTCTGACTGTCCCAAGAAGATGGGGGTGGATATAAAAGGTGGGGAGAGGAAAAAGAAAACAAGTAGACCAAATAATGAAGGTACAGCACCTTGCACGGTGCCCGACACATAGTAGGCGCTCAATAAATGTTAGTTCCCTGCCCCTCCCCTTTTCTTGCATTTCCCTCTTGCTGGTTTCCTGAAGTCCTGTTTGAGGACTGTGCTTTATTTTATCTTCTCTATCCTGTCAAATTCACCTTAAACAACACCCAGCTAGACACAGGCACTAGGTTTGTGTAAAATATGTGGATACATACGAACAAAGTTTATTTTGGCTATAATGTGTGAACTGATGGTTGACTTTTAACATTTGCATTTTATCTCACAAACATGTATCTATTCAAGTAATCTTTTTTTTGTTTCAATTCCTGTAGCTATTTAAACTGGGGTACCCTGGACTAAACAATCTGTATCCCAATTCTCAAGCAAGACTCCTTAGTTTTTTTTTTTGTTGTTTCCTTCTTCTAATTTGCAAGAAAGAGGAAAAGCTCTTCTAACTGAACTTTGGTATGCGGTTGGGCTTTGTAACTATTTGTTCTCCATGAAAACAAAATTATTTATATTTACCATATTTTTTCTAGTGTATTAAGTTATTTTAAACAAAAGAAGATGCTGTTATTTCATGACATGTTGTACAAAATGTTTCGGTTTCACCTCTGTTAAACCTTTTAAATAAGTGCCAAGTTATTAATTGAAGACACTTTGCGATCAACTAAATGAAATAGTATTGTTTTATTTGATGGAGTTCGCGTCATCTTTGTTCCTGTTACTATTAAAATATCTGGGATAGTCTTTCCTTCCTTTTTGATGAATGCGCATCTATATCTCGAATATACTAATTGGAAAAGCGTCTGCTTTGACGTGCCACAGTCAAACGGCGGTGAGAAGGGTAGCTCTGAGCGCTTTTTTTTTTCTTTTTTCGTCTTATCTACCCTGCATAGAAATCGGACTGATTTTATACCAAATCAGTAAAGGGACAGGTAGTGAGATAACATAGAATAGAGTAATCCTCTTCCCCACAAAGGACTCTCGTTCTTCCTTTTGTTACACGGTTACCTTTTAAGTTTATTTGGCGACGTTTTGGAGGGGAAAGAAGTTGATTCACACGGTGTGAAAGCTACCTGAGTTTGGTGTGGGCATGTTTGGATGTGACCGACACTACGTCCAGGTCACTGACCCCCTCCTGAGACTGGGAGGCGCGGAGGGGGACGACGGGGGTCACTGTGGCGGGGGATGGGTGGGTGGAAATTCTCAGTGCCCATTCGGATTTGGCGCCTCCGATGCAGCAGCTTCTTAGTTGGTTAAATTTAGGAGAAAGTAGAAAGCAGGACCGTGTTTAGGAAAAGTCCTGTCGTTGCCGTCCTCCCCATCTCCTCATTCCCTTCTCCGGGAAGAAATCTCCCTAGTAAAAGCTCAAAGGAGCTGCCTGTTTGGGGGTGGGGAGTGGGTAGAGACAGTGAAGATGTGGCCACGGACGTTTCGAGGATGGGGCCTTCTTTTCCTGCGCGGGCTCTCGGAATAGGAGAGATCTGCGAAGATGCCCCGAGTGTCCCTGGGAGTCCCCTTGGGCCGGGTGGCGCTCTGAGACCTCCCCAACAAAGCCCCTTGCCCTCCAGCCGCCCTCTCTCGGGATTGAGCTCGCGCCCAAAGCTGTTCCTGCGCCTAGACGAGGCGATATGTTTTTATTTATCTTTTAGCTTTCAAAGACTACTGAACAGGCCTTGTACCGTGGGTCTCTTCGTGGAAATATATTTCACCATAAATATCTGCTTGGGGGCGGAGTGTGCTCTGAAGCGGCCGTCGCGGCCCGGTGGCCTCCGCGGGCTCCAAACTGCAACTGTAGCCCCGCCCCTCACAGCGCGGGTCCGGTGTGTTCCTCGCACGCCCCGAGGGTGGTGGGCGCCGCCGGAGGAGAACCTGGAGCCAGGGAGAAGGCGCTCCTGTCAGGGGCCCAGCCTTTCCAGCGGCCGACGCGGAGGCCAGCAGGTCGCCCGCAGCGGAGCACCCGGGAAGCCCGAGGTCAAAGGCGGCGGTGCGTTCGGCCAGGCCTGTCGGGAAGCTCCACACCACGGCGAGGGCGCGTGGGTGCGGCCTAGGCCGGGACAGGAAGGTTCCGGGCCGCGCGAGTCCCACCGGGGCCTGCGCAGGGAGCCGAGGGTCCTGCGGGCGCAGCCAGGCCTGGCGAGAAAGCCCAAGGTTTCTTGGTGGCGGTTGACCGTACGAGAGTGGGATCCGGCCTGCGGGACCCGCGCCCCCCTGACGTAGCTCCCCCGGAGGCTCACGGAGGGCGGCGGCCGCCTTCCCCAGCCCGTCGCGGCCCGGCGCGTTTCTCGGAGCGCCTCGGCCCCAGCTCTACGGGCTCCCGGCTGTGGGACGGAGAGTTTCCAGAGCAAGGAAAGGGTCTTGAGAAAGGAGTGCGAGGAAGCCTTCACTTTAAGACAAGGCCCAAGTGCAGATTGTCTTGACTGAAACTGAAATAATCATAATTTAAAAATTAATAAAGGGCTTCCCTCTCCCCAAATCTTTCAAGGTATGCAAAGCCTTCCTGAGCTGCACAACCCATGATAGAGGGAAACTGGGTTCAATGCGATTATTCAAAACATCAGTGTTAAGGAGGCCAAGAAGGATCCACGTCCCCTGCTTGAAGCTGAACTGATACACATCTATTTTGAGTTTTCCCCAAATTTATAACTTTTTAGATCCTCAGATGGTAATACTTTACTATAATGCAATTCTCAAATTTTGGAACTATTTTGATTTTTGAAAAATGCCTTTTGGCTTCAGAGACATGGGATCCTGTTATTTCTTCACAAATCAGTTTACATCATAAATTGCAAACATTTGCAATAAGATCTCAAGATTGTTTGTTTTACATAACCTCAAGCACTTGACTTTGTTAAACACCAGTACAGAAAGTCTGTGAAATCAGTTTAATGTGTGTGAGGGAATTAAAGGATCACTCCTTTTCATCACATAAACAAAGCATTGAAGATTGTTTTGATTGTCAGTCTCCCAATTCTTTAAACTGTCTTACAATTGACTATTAATTTTAGAATCATTCTGTGCAAAAATAATTACTAAAATTTGTTTCTGGGCAGAAGAAAATGGCATTCTACAACAGGAAGTGGGCAATTGTTTTTAACGTATTATTTTAAGTTATTTTAGTTCAAACATAAATAAAAGACTGCTAATTCCAATGGGAAAGGGAAAAAAAGGCCTAAAATGGTTTCTTAATATGCATTTAGAACAGTTAGTCAAAATGCATTAGATAACATCACAAACTCAGAAATAATAAATAGTCGTACTAATGAGAGTGTTAACTTATGGATAATTTATTCAAGGTAGTTTTTACATTTCACATGGAATGTCTTATTATGACCTGCCTGACTACTGTGATGCTTGTTCTTCAAAATCTAATTTATATAGGCTCCAGATATACATAATTCATAACTCCTGTTGATATATGTATGCACACCCTGAATTTTAAATCTTTACAATATGTTTGGATGTTAGCTAGCATGTTTTCAAGATGACTGAAATAAAAACATAGTAAGTGTTTTAAACATCATATTGAATACAAGTGCTTGCCCTATGCATGAAGGAAAGTAGTTGAAAATTAAAAATTAAAAAGGTTAGATAACATTTGGGCTCATATGCAGAGTGATCACCGAAATATTTCAGGTAGGGAACATTCTTTTATAAAAAATATGAAAATCTCCAAGAAAGACTTATAGATGTGAGCTTATAATACTTCTGATACCTAGGCAATCCTTTCATGTCTCTGATGAAAAACAATAAAACAAAAAATCCTCAAGTCTTGGGGTATTTTGTTTTGGGGTTTTTACATGTCAGTGAAGGTAATCCTTGCATATGCCTTCAGTACAGGAAAATTTATAATAGTACTTACATGGAGTTCTATTCGCATGAGAAAAGGTTTTAGACTATAATCAAATAAATCGCATAGGAAGGAGTAAACACTGTTTTTTTGTTGTTGAACAACTTATCATACATGTCCTGAGTAAGGATTTGGGGGTTTCTTATTCAGGCCGAATAGCGTGTAAGAGCCCAGACTCTGGAGTCAGATTTCCTGCCAAATCTTGCTACTGCCATTTACCAGCCCTTCAAGTTTGGATGAGTTAATCTTGCTGTGCCTCCGTTTCCTCAAGTGTAAGATGGGAATAAGAATAGTATCTACCTCCTGAGGTTGTTCCAAGGATTAAAACAGTTAATATTTGTAAAGCCCTTAGAACAGTGCCTTGCATGTGTATATTAAGTATTATATAATACGTTTTTAATATAGGCAAATAAGCATTGCTCCTTGAAATAAAAAACCTTAGAAGTGGAAAATAAAGTAGTGCATGACAAGTAGTGAATACTTTTTCTGTTGTAGGCAAGAAGAAGACATAGCCTATTAATTGGTGATTCCAGCTAATCATGTAACCTCTGTGAGCTTCATCCGGGAAATGTGGCAGACGTTACAATGTGACTTACTCATAATTTATAAATTGTACAGCAGTATATACATGAAAGATAGTATTGTTATTCTGCCATGCACAGCTAGTAAAGTGAGATATCAGGCAAAACTCTTGCTCTCAAGGGACTTACTGTCTAGGGGGACGCCAATCATAAATACATATGCTAGTGCTAGGAAGCATGTGCTAAATGCACCTGTTTAAAGGCATTCAGAAAACCTATGCATCTGAATGGCCACAGAGCATAAGTGGGGCCTGTTGCCCTCTGTTTGGAAACTAAACTTAAAAATGGGTAGCCTTAAAAGAAACGACGGGGCGACACCCAGAGGTTAATAAGACACTTAGATCTAAATGTATGCAATATGTTCCTGTGGTTTGCTTTCCACGGAACTATTTGCATTTTCCTTGGCTGCCCAGGTTTGCCAAGACTGCTGACCAAGAATCTTTAGTAGCAGTTTGAACTACATATAATACAAAGGAAGGAACCTTTGATTTTTATTGTAAAGAACTGTAAGATGAAAAATTGAGTCCTCATTACAGATTTAATTAAGAGAAATTTGTTTCCAATGCCTAAATTTAGATATATTATTAATTCTGGCCTCATCTTTTGTTTAATATCTATGAAGAACTCAAAGTACTTTTTGTACATTTTTATTTTGGAGTCAGAGTGATGTTACAGTATATGACTTATCTTTAGAGGCAAATGTTTTTGGGTTCAAATCTTAACTATATCATCTATTAGAAATGAAGTTTTAGGTAATTTCTTAACTTCCAAGAGCCTGCATCTTAACATCCAGTAACACACATCTTGCAAGTTGTTATGAGGATCAAACAAAATAAGCTGTGATAAGTGCCTGGCACATAATAGGGTTCGAGTAATGCACTTTTCTTGTCTACTTCTATTATTTTCCCTTCAAATTATTGTCCCATACAGAGAATTTTGAATTAACAATGCTATATAGTTGTCTGTGGACAAGAAACAGTTTTGAAAAATGTTGGGGGGAGGTGTGCATCTTTATTTCAATTCCTTAATGTGAATATTGATTATGTCAATATATGTTTGTGTGGTCTGGGGTTTGGAGTAAAGCTCTTTTCAAATCTTGAAAAACTTTTTTATAGAAAGTTTTTGATGGTCTATGACTTTTGGTGTGTCCTTTTAGATAGTATAGAGAAGGTTCTATCTTTTTCCCCGTTAAGGGCATTCTTAATGCCGAGGTTACCCAGAGCCTCTGACCTTCAGTTCTCTGTATTTCAGAATACCAGCATACAAATCAAGCCCTGGCATTAAACCTCTAGTCTCTTTGATATTCGATTGATTGTCCTTCTGTTACATATTTATTGGATATATTTTTATGTTTCCGTGCTAGGGAAGAAGAAAAACTACATCTGACAGTGATTTCAAAGTAGTCTGTCAACTTATCCAAATGTTCAGTATTCATATTATGTTGTATTTTGTATTGTGTTTACTGGCATTAGTGGTTTAAAATGTAATTACCTGTCTTGTGTGCAACGTATTTATTTACTGAAATTTTCACTTGTCAGCAGTTGTATTTTGTTAAGTCTTCATCTTGTCCAATGCTTATTTAGATGGGTCTGGGACCCTCTGGGGTGAGGTTTGGGGGGTGATTAGGTCTAGGCCTCTTTCCATAACTTTTTAAACAGGTAAAATTTGTGGGAATAACCATCAAGGGAAGCCCTGGAAGGAACTAAGAAATTGCAGAGTGGAAGGTGCAAGACAGGTCCCTGATTGCCTTGGTGGTAATAGGGAAATATAGTAGGCAGAATTGTAGCCCCTCCAAAGATGCCCATGTCCTAATCTCTAGAACCTGTTATTACGTTGGGTTGCATGACAAAGGGGAATTAAGTTTGGAGATGGGATTATGGTTGGTAATCAGCTGACCTTAAAATAAGATTATCTACAGTAGGTTGGCTCAGAGTAATCATGGGCCCTTAAAAAGAAAAAAAAAAAAAAGAGAGAAAGGGAGACATGACTATAGAGGAAAGCCAGAGAGATGCATCATAGCTGGAGGAGCCAAGGAAAGCAGGTAGCCTCTGGAAGCTGAAAAGGCAAGGAAATGGATTCCTCCTAGAGTGTCCAGAAAGGAAGGCAGGCCTGCTGACACCTTAATTTTAGCAGAGTGAAACCCATGTCATACTTTTACAAAACTGTAAGATAATAAATTTGCATTGTTTTAAGCCACCATGTTTATGGAAATTTATTACAGCAGCAACATAAAAATTATATAGGAAATTTCTGAGCTAATGCTCCCCTCCCCTCCCCGCTCAAGCTTCTGGTCTATTTTTACTACCAGGGAGTTTTCTGAGTATCCTTAGTAGCAAGAGACCCCTCCCCACCAAACTCAGGGCTGGATGCTTTGCCATACGCTAACATACGCTCTTACTCAGGCATAGAGGTTGATCTTCTCTAAGTGCTGTACCACATTGTCCCACACAAACCTCTTATTATGAAGTGAAGCCTGTAGAGGAAATCTAAAAATTATATTTATTCCTTTATGGAACGTGAGTTAGCACAGCAAATCCTTGTTTGTTACAGTCTCCTTCTTCTTTTTATTAATTTTTATTTTTTAGTATTTAATATCAAGAAATTCTTGATATTCTGAGCTCTGAAATTCTTTGCTAATGTACTGAAAGGGAACAGCCTGAGCAATTTGAGCTTGGCTGTCATGTTGGTCAAGGTGGAGAGTAATGTGGTCTGAGGTTCCCAGAGCACATTGGACCTTTAACCTTTTCTGTTGAAACTATTGATCTAGGTTAATAGTCAGTACCAGTTGTGCTCTTGGTGGGGTTTGTGTGCCTGTGTGTATGATTCCTCATTGAGTACAAATGAGGCTCTGACTAACTTAGAGGGTAATTGGTCCTTTTTGTAGTTTTCTAAGATCAGGGTGGGGAAGTAGAGTAGATGGATCCTGGCAGGCAGAAGGAAGATTCATTTCTATCATGTTTGCATTTGTACCAGGGACAAAACAATGGATCCTGGAACTGGACAGAGAACTTACTAATATATTTTTCATGCCCTCTTCACCATGGACTTTCTTCACTAGAGAGCTGCCTGTGGAATCAGTTAGGGTTAGGAATTATTGGCTAGCA
>PVKY010002502.1:0-25291 GCA_004027775.1 Bradypus variegatus | reverse complement strand
CTTTCTTTCACCTGTCCCTGGCTCCCCTTTGATCCCCTGGGCCCGAGACAGTCAGCAGTGGGTATAGGAAGGGGAATCCTCCACGCCAGACACCGAGGTGCTAGTCCACACCACTCCCGTCCTATCTGCCGCTGCTCCCGGGCTCCAAGCTCCAACCCGCTGTTTCCCCACACCGCAGCATGGCCGAGGGACTTAGCCGAATCACTCACTCGTCCCAGAATGCAGACTCCTGGTTTCAGCAAATGCACGTTCCCTGTGGCTCCAGCAGACCTTGTCCGGCTGGTGCTACCCTGGAGCCGACATTCTGGGTCACTTTCTGGTTTCCGCCCAGTGTCTTTCACGGAGGCGTCTCCCTGCTCTGTCTCACCTAGCCGCCATCATCCCCAATCAGCCTCCAGTGTTGATTTTTATTCTCTCATGAACTACATGGCCTTTGGGAAAACCTAACCTTGTTTGTTCCCTTCCCTTGTTTTTGTTGTTTTTTGCCTGTGAGTCTTTGGGGATTTCTGATCTGCCCTCTCTTCAACCAAGACCACTAGAGCTATTTTTGGTTAAGTGACAGAAAGACAATATTACTAAATGATTATTACAGAAAACCTAGAAAGTACCAAATACTACTTATAATCTCCTGCCGCCCATCATCCCCATTACCTCTGATATTTGTCCTTGCGCACTGTTCCATACATTCCTGTAGGCTTCACCTGCTAATTGAAATTGTACTGACCGCAGCGGATGTTGTGTGCTCTGGTCAGCTCAGGTGTGTGCAGGGAGGCCATTAGCAAAGCTCGGACTGTAGAGACTGTGGGACAATGAGCTGGTTTGTTAAATGGCGAGGGAGTGAGTGGAGAGTAAGTGAGAAGAAAGAAATGTGGAGGACCCAGAGAGGACAGGAGACTTCAGACACTTACCAGTCACAGTGTATGACCTTATTTGGGTTCTGATTCAAACAAACAAATGTGTTTTGTTTTTGTTTTAAATAGTCTTTATCTTTTAGAGGTATAGTCTGAAGACTTTACAAATAAATAGTCTGGGATTTCCTTCAAGAATAATCCATTAAAAAAAAATGAATAATCCAGGGGTTGAAGGAGAAAGCAGAGTGTAAATGAAACGATGCTCCGGGTCGGGGTGATGGGTCTGCGCATGGGGCTCACTGTGTCACTCGTGTCCTTACACAGGTGCTTGAATTTTATCACAACAAAAGTTCACCTTTTTGCAGGGGATTTGTTCTAACATCAACCATGACTAATGTAGCTCAAGTTACTTTGAAGGTTTCTTAAATTGACCATAAAATAGTGTACACTGATTTCTGTGTACCACCCTGTTCAGTAATATTTATCAATACACATCACATACGATAATGTGGGGTATGAACTAGAGATAAGCATGTTCTAGGAAGAGCTCGTTGAAACACTGGATTCCCACCCAGCTCGGTTACACTGGTGTTGAGAAAGGTGCACGTGGCCCGAGAGCATTCTCACTGACTGCTTAAATATTGTTTTTTATCCTCTTTCTCTCCTCTTTTGGCTGAGCATTTATAGTTGAATTCAAATAAATTAAATGTGTTTGATGTAGTTCTAGTATATTGTTTGTATTTCCATGTCACTAATTATTATTCCAAAATAACATTTAATTACTAGGTTATGACATTTTACAATTGTACCAAAATTTAGTTAAGACTCTTTGTTCTTAGTTCATAGCTCCTCTGTACAGCATGTTTTTACATAAATCACCTCTGTGATTCTTTCCAGGAATTGTTGGTATAAGATACACTCATTTTCAGAACTTGTGCCTCTGCCTTGTTGGCTTCACCTCGTAGTAGATAAGAATGGCCATTTCCCAAGCCTACATTTTACACTTTTAAAATATCCTTTTCATTTTGAAACTCAAAACTCGGTATCCATTTTAACCTGCCCCCCTGTGGTGTATGGTGTGGGGCAAGCAGGAGAGGGGGGGCACTGGGTGTGACCTCCTGTCCTCCCAGACCTGGAGGGGGACACTGGGTGACCGCCTGTCCTCCCGGACCTGGAGGGGGATGCCGGGTGTGACCGCCTGTCCTCCCAGAACTAGAGGGGGACACTGGGTGTGACCGCCTGTCCTCCCGGACCTGGAGGGGGACACTGGGTGGCCACCTGTCTTCCCAGAACTAGAGGGGGACACTGGGTGTGACCGCCTGTCCTCCCGGACCTGGAGGGGGATGCCGGGTGTGACCGCCTGTCCTCCCAGAACTAGAGGGGGACACTGGGTGTGACCGCCTGTCCTCCCGGACCTGGAGGGGGACACTGGGTGGCCACCTGTCTTCCCAGAACTAGAGGGGGACACTGGGTGTGACCGCCTGTCCTCCTGGACCTGGAGGGGGGCACTGGGTGACCACCTGTCCCTCGCCAGGACCTGGAGGAGCAGCTGGACGAGGAGGAAGGCGCCCGGCAGAAGCTGCAACTGGAGAAGGTGACTGCAGAGGCCAAAATCAAGAAAATGGAAGAGGAGATTCTGCTTCTAGAGGACCAAAATTCCAAATTTATCAAGGTAAGAGAACAGTAACATAAAAAGCTGATTTTAAAATATGGGAAATAGTATTTATCAATGCACTCACTAAAGTAGTTTCCAATAAAAAATTCTCAAGATTTCCAGTTCATTTTTCCTTTTCTACCTGTATAGATTTCTAAAGACAGACACAGTTTAATTTTTTTACATCCACCAAATATCCCTGTAATGTTGTGACCTTCTGGCTTGTGTGTTCCGTGTGCCCCCATGATGAGTGCCGCTCTGTTCGCTGCTAGGTGTGCAGCTGAGTCCCGGGCATTTGGGCCAGGCCAGCCAAGGGAGCCATCGGCCCTGAGGGGGACGACGCAGCCCTGCACGTTGTCAGTGAAACATGACTGTCAGGAGTAATACCAACCCAAACTTGTTACTTTGTATTTCTTTTCTGAAGCAGTCAATTTTTTCTATGCAGGAAAAGAAACTCACAGAAGACCGCATTGCTGAGTGTTCCTCTCAGCTGGCTGAAGAGGAAGAAAAGGCAAAAAACTTAGCCAAAATCAGGAATAAGCAAGAAGTAATGATCTCAGATTTAGAAGGTTAGTGTTTGGGACTAGAAAAAATGAGGATTGGGATATGCAAATATTTAGCTTTTACTTGAATCAGAACATGCAGTGACGGAAAATGTACATGGTATTTAATAGGGGCCTTCAGTTTGGGTTCAGTTATTTAAAGTAGGTCTTTTAGAAGTGATTTTTTTTTTAGCCTAGTCATTTAGCACTTACGATGGGACAGCATTAAAATATGTTTTAAACTTTAATATTTTACGTTTGGTACTACGGGCGAAGATACTGCCCTTTGGACATAGTTGGAATCTCAATGAAGTTTGACTTGTACAGGCCATTGGCCAATGTGTTTAATCCCCAAAGTGCATTCCAGTGTGCAGAGGTTTCCTGCCATACAGGGACTAGCTACTGAGATCAAAACTAGCAGGACAGAGTAGAAACTGCTGAGGTCAACAGTGTCTCACTCCAAAAATAATGTCAAGAAATCCTAGGATTTTTGCAAGATGAATCATTGGTTTCTGCAAAAGAAATGAGGGTGGAACTTGGAAAGAGTAGATAATGCCATTCTTTGGACTAGTAGATAGCGACGGGTATCGTCACTAGAGCCATAAGCACAACTCTTAACATTCTGGTGCCCCAAAGCTCTGGACTGGCTCCCGAAGGGTGCTGACTTTCTTTTCGAGGCATTTATATTTATAATGGAGGGGGGAGAAAAAAGAGTTTCATTTTTTGTTTAATATTTGTTTTTATTTTTATTATCATAGCACAGGGAACACCAGTATGAAGTGACTTTGGGGCACTTGGACCAGTATATGGTTCTCATGCTGAGCAAGGTGTGCCTCTCTCTCTCCCCACCTGCTTGGTCAGCCTGAGTGACTCTCTGTCCTCTCAGCAGATCAGTACCTGCTGGGGAATACAAAGGCACACGCGTCTCGCTGCCATGAGGAAAGCATTTGTGCCTGTTCTTGAGGAATGGGTTGCTAGGGTTTATCGAGAAATCGCTGCAGAATTTTAACAGGGAGGGTGGCAAAGACACACAGCCCTCACTGCTCTTTCCCTCTCTGCTTGAAAACCAGTCTTGGTTCAAGAGGGGGTTCTCGTTGAAGGGGAACAGGGCGTCAAGCACTTCCAAACACTGCCTTGAAGCCTGTTGAGCCACTTTCAAAGCCTGGGCACAGCGATGGGCTTGACATGGGAGGGTCCAAACCTCTTGGGCTCTAGGTTGTGAGGTTTCACCGTCAGAGAAAGGACATCCTCCGAGTCTGCCCAAATTCTCCCTTAAAATTTTGCCTTCATAATAATGCGCCTTCCAGTTATTTCTCCTTCCGTTCTATTTTAATGGGTTTCGATGACTGAGCATCTGACACGTTATGAAGGCGATGGCATACTTTTACATAAAATTGCTTATTTTAAACTTTAATCAGTTAACGTTTGGAGTTTATTCACGTGGTATGTCAGTCACTGTGTTGAAGAGCTTCTTGACTTGCCTTAAAGAGCGCTTGAAGAAGGAGGAGAAGACTCGGCAAGAACTGGAAAAGGCCAAAAGGAAACTTGACGGTGAAACCACTGACCTGCAGGACCAGATCGCTGAGCTGCAGGCGCAGATCGACGAGCTCAAGATCCAGCTGGCCAAGAAGGAGGAGGAGCTGCAGGGTGCCCTGGCCAGGTGCGGGGCCACGCGGCTTCCAGCTGCCTGTGATCCTGTGGGGTTTACTTAAAAAGGAATTCCTCATGCCCAGGAGCAGAAGGAAACCCTGGGAGAGTGACTCATGTTCACCTGTTGAGTGTGACGTGAGGATGTCAAAACCAAGAGTGTATAATTTGTGTCAGGGCAGCAAGAAGACTCCTAAACCGTCTCAATATTTATGCTTAAAAATTATCAGTCAGATCCTGAAACACTTGGGAATTCACACCAGAACAAGTCATTTTGTCATGTCAAGTATTTTGGTTTCTGTACATTACAGATTAATTCCAGTATGTTTTAAAAGTTGAGAGGAATTAACTTTCCAGAAATGATATTCATACCTCCCCTCATTTATAGCATGATTTGATTTTCAGTTCTAAGCATAAATCATCTATAGAAAATATATTTAGATCAGATATTTCATTTCTTCATAAAGAATACCTATTTGACTACATGATCACAGAACTGGGGATTCAAATTTATAATTTGTTACAACCAAGAACAGTTTATACCAAAAATTTTTCTCTGGCCCCTATTACTGTTATTCTTTTTCTAGCCAAATTATCTACTTTTTTCAGTCACAGTTGAGATCACTGTGTCTGTCAACTCGCCCCTGCCCCACCTCACACGTCCCAACTGCCCATCAGAAAAACCTACCAACATCCTGAGCCCACACATCAAGAAAACGATGTTCTGTGGGAAGGAGGAAGGTATCTGGTAGACGGTGTGACAGTGACATGCCCTCCTGTTTCCAGGGACTTCTTTGAATTTGAGGCTTTGCTGTAGGCTGGGTGCCCATTTGATAGACTAGATGCTGCCTTAAGCAGTGTTGTAATTATAACAGCATTATACAGCAGAGGAAATTTTATTTATATTCTCATTATTAGAGTGAGATCGTCCTATTATTAAATGGAGAATTAATTAGCATCATTTGGAAAGGGGGCTGGATTGTTAGAGTGAGATCGTCCTATCTTTAAATGGAAAATTAATTAGCATCATTTGGAAAGGGGGCTGGACTGAGAAAATAGCTGTGGGTTCCAGTTCTGGCTTGGCGGTGTTCACCAACTCACTCACCCCCATCTCACCCCAAGCACCTGCCCCTGCCTCGTGCCTGGGAGGAGGGCAATGCAACGGGGTGTCCCAAGGAGCTGTGCTGAGGGGGTGGTTCACCCTGGAAACCCTCTCCGAGCACTGCTCATGCCTGGATGTTTTAACAGAGGAGATGACGAGACGCTTCATAAGAACAATGCACTTAAAGTTGTGCGAGAGCTGCAAGCCCAAATCGCTGAACTTCAGGAAGATTTTGAATCAGAGAAGGCGTCACGGAACAAGGCAGAAAAGCAGAAGAGGGACTTGAGTGAGGAACTAGAAGCCCTGAAAACAGAGCTGGAGGACACTCTGGACACCACGGCAGCCCAGCAGGAACTACGGTGAGTGAGTCTGAATCCTAGCGACACTGTAACAGTACTTCTCAGGAAAGGAATCCCTCACTTGGTATTAACGATCTCTCCCACAAGGTCCAGGTAAAATGCTTTGGAGTTGCCTGTCCTTTTTGGGAGGAGGGAAGGAGGTGTATATTTTTAGGTTGTTGTTTTTGAGTATCCTTTCTCCTGGAAATGATGGGCACGTGGAATGGTGATGAAATGGGAATGGTTAGAAACAAACCAGCCTACACACAGAAGTACATTTGTTCCTCCTTTTCTGCAAATGACATAAATGCAAATTTGCCTACTTCCTATTTGTTACCCCAAAATCAACACTCACAGTGATTTCGCAGCCATTAGCGGTCAGGCTCACAGTAGCAAAAAATCTGAGTTGCCCAGTGTGCATGTTTCCAGCTGAGGTCAACAAGGCCATGCTCTGCCTTTTTGTTTCGGTAACTTAGTGCCACCTTTTTTTGTGTTTTTGTACTTCTCATTGGTGATCTCCCTGTTTAAAGTGGCCCCTTAGCAGAGTGCTAAAGTAGTGTTCTAAATGCAAGAAGGCTGTGATGTGCCGTATGAGAAAATACGTGTGTCAGAAGAACTTTATTCAGGTTTGAGTTAGAGTGCTGCTGACTTTGAGGTCAGTGTTGATGAATCCACAATATATACTGAATAAGGTGACTTTAGACAGAATCACACATAAAACAGTTTGTGTATTGATCAGTTGGTGACTGTGGTGTGACCACAGGCTTACAGGAGCCCTGCCTGGTTCAGCAGACACTGCACCTGATGACCACGAACAGCGAGGTAGCTGTGACCTTACATGCGCCAAGTGGACCAACAGACTGATACGGAGTTAGTTAAATGTGATCAGAAAAAGCCAGTCAGTTATGGGTAGTTTGGGAAAGACAGAGGGATGGGTGCATACACAGAGGAGGTTGGCAGAGATCTGTAGACAGACAGCTATACTAACTAACGGAGAGACAGGACCGGGGGGAAGATGGGACAAGCACAGAAAAAGGAGGATACACGTGGGTGGCCAGGCATCTGCTGGCAATACCAATTAGTACAGACAGTGGTGAGCACACAGATGAGACCTAAGTGTGTGTTCACAAAGACGACAAGAAGGGAGAGGGCAAGTGCTTAGGCAAAGGTGTGTGTCAGCCAGGGGCCTGTGACTTAACAGATGAGCCAACATCACGTGAAAGTGAGCACAGCCAGAGAAAGGTCACCTGCAGAAACCTGTAGCGTCAGCCACAGAAAGCAGGAGAGCAGTGAGTCAGAGGATGGACACCTAGAGGGGGCTGACCTGCAGCTCCAGCTGGCCGTAGATGTAATTCTCATATAAGCAGCTGGAGTTGTGGAGAGAAGTTGTAGGAAATGTTCCAGCTGCTTTCTTGCCTTCTTCCTGACCATCTGCTCCTTCCTTGGGACTCCAAACTGCAGGTGACTGAGGCCCCACCCAGGAATCTCAGGCGTAAGGGAGCCCTAACTGCCTTGGCTGGTAGATTTGGCTGCACATGTGCACACATGGACACACATGCACACACGCACACACGTATCCCAGCCAGCAGCTCCAGTATGAGTGGTGGGGAGAGGAGCCATCACCAGGGAGTTTGCTAAGTCCTGGAATAAAACAGAAAGGGATGCTTATGAAGACAAGTGTGGTCAGAGAAGTCACATAGATGCTCAAATATCGCACACACTGATTCTGTTTTGTGAAGCCCTTAGATTGCCTGCCATTCAAACATGTTAGCATTGGTGTGTACCACACGCTTGCTAAAGATTGTTAGGGAACTCGGGCCATCCCCACCCCCACTGCTAATTCCCTGGATTATGTATCATACATTTAGAGTAACTTTTACTTTTGTACTAAGCAAAAATACTCTTCAGCAGACTTGGTGATATGTTGGTTCTCTTTAGGACTTACAATGAAAGACTAAAGGATATTGGGCTGTTTAGCCTAAAGGAGGGAAGGGAAGGGTTCCTTTAGTTACTGGTTTAAGTAAGGACTGTGAACAGAAGTATTCACCTGAGAGAGAAAGAGCTGATGGCAGGAGAGCTTTTGTTTGATGTCACTAAGGTCAGCAGAAATAACCTTGGTGGAAGCTTGGGCAGCCCCAGGATCCCTGCATCCTCCACCAGCCCCATCCAGTTCAGCTCCTCAAGGAGAACTTGCCCAGGGCAAGGCCCTAGCTAGGCCAGGCCTCAAAGAATCTTTAATGATTCTTTTTGTTGGGGCTACATCCCGACGACAGATGTAGCATACCTTCTCAGGATTCCAGTGTAAAGAGGGGAACTGTGCCCACACAGGAGTCAGCATGGGAGTCACTGTTCTGACAGGTTAAATGCTGTAACGTATAAAGCAAGTTTGCCTTCATTGTGCTTTGGGATTAGTGCAGGGTGAAGGCTAGTTACACTCTTACTGGTAATGCAGCTTCTCAGCCAGGAGTGGTCTTTACCTTACTGCTTTTTGTGAGGTGATTAAAGGTGGAACTCAAATTGACAGATTTCAAGAATGACTTGTCATGGGGGTGAGCTCTCCTACTTAGTGAAAATAACTTTGGCTATTCAGGTTACTCTCCATATGTTATAGGAACTTACAAAAATATTGGAAAACCACATAAAGATATTTAACACAAATGTGATCTCCATACCCTATGTGCAGTTTAGCTAAAACCTCAGTTTATCTCAAAACATTCTAATTCTCTGGTCTTTTGTACCTGCTGGGCTTGAAGGCAGCCCTTCAACCTGCCTTCTGATTCTCCTGTGTCTCCCAAAACTAACTCTCTCCCACCCCCTATTACCTTAAACCATTTCCTTCCGGGATTTGGGGGCAGCTGTTTGGCAAGTGTTGAGAAAGAAGAGCGAGCCTTCCTTTTGTTCAGAAACAGTGTGCCGGCTGACTTGGCCTTCCCCACCCTTAGCTTTGGACAGCTCCTCAGGCCTTACCTGGCTTCGGTTTTACTGAAATCTCTGCCGGTGCTGCAGATCCTGAATCCAGAGGCAGTCAGGCATCTGTAATAACCAGTTCCTGACTGACAGTGGGATGAGGCTGCCCAGAACAGGTTGAAGACCCTCAGGGATACTACACTGGTTTCGATCAGAAAAAAAATAGCATGTCCAGAATTTATAAAGGGAATTGACATAATTTTGAAAATAAAAACAGCTCTTAAAAAATGTACTTTCATATCATCAGTCATCTTATTCTGAGCTTCTTTCTTAAATGTTTCTCTAGTACAAAACGTGAACAGGAAGTGGCAGAGCTAAAGAAGGCTCTCGAGGAAGAAACTAAGAACCATGAAGCTCAAATCCAGGACATGAGACAAAGGCATGCAACAGCTCTGGAGGAACTTTCAGAGCAACTGGAACAGGCTAAAAGGGTAAGGAAACACCTGCATGTCTCCAGGTCCTGGAGAAAACTGCCCGCAGACAGACAGACTTCTTAACTGGCCCGATCATTCAAGTACTGATTAATTCTGGCCTTTGAGCAGCACTGGTGGCAGGTGGGGAGCCGGCTGTTTGGAAGGCAGGGTCTGCGTTCTCACCGCCTTCTTACAGGGACAAGCTGGATACCCTTATCTGTGTATGTGTTCAAAGATGGATCCGACTCTCATTCCTCCCCAGTTTTTCTTTTCAGTGATACCATCGTTCTCCCAAGGACTTACTCAAAAGCCTTGACTGGTTTTAAAGTCCTTCTTCTCTCACTCACCAGCTGCTAGTGATTCTCCAAGTCCTGTGGGTAATTCCGTCTCCAGTGCTCCTGACAGGCACCTCTCCCCGCCTCTGAGCTCCTCTCAGGCCACACACACATCGTTGCCCTTCCTCTCGTTGTTCACTGTTTCCATAACCACCCTCACCCTCACACTTTTTGCTCTTGCCATTATTTCCTCATGTTGAAGTACTCCTTCTCTCCTCTGCCTGTCCATGCCACCTTTTCATTAACTGAGCATTCAGGTGTGTCAGTCACTGTGCTGCGTCCTTTACAAACCTTGCCTTCTTTCACAGGGGCTGATCTCTGTCAGTCCCACTTAAAGGATCAGGACTCTGGGGCCCAGCAGTGTTAGGCAGTTAAGCCAGGGTCACACTGCTTGTAGGCGGACAGGCAGGTTGAGGCCAGACAGCCTGGGTCCCACCCACCCCTGAGGCAGCCCGGGTGCCACCCACCCCTGAGGCAGCCCCATGGAGAGCCACCCTGTTGGCTCAGCCTGGTACCAACAGGCAGAGCTTACACATCACACACTAATCTGTTGTCATTCATGTGCACCCCCTGGGTTCATCTGTGCTTTACCCTTCGGCAGGATGCATGCGGTTTCTTTCCCCCCTGCATTGGCAAGGGTCGGTTACACTGTGTGGTGAGTCCCCTGAACCTCTCTATCTGCTACCCCAAGCAATATGTCCAGTTGCCAGAACACTGCTCTGCATAAACTCTTGAGCAGGTACTCCATGTGTACATGTTTGCCCCTTTTATAGAAATTGTCACACAGAGAACCACAGATGTTTTCATTCACTCATTCAACAGGTGTTTACTGCAGACTCGCTATGTGTCAGGCACACTTTGCTTTCTATGAAGTGTTATAGAAATACTAGTAACTTGTTTTTTCCTTCCCTCTCCTAGTTCAAAGCAAATCTGGAGAAGAACAAGCAGGGCCTTGAGACAGATAACAAGGAGCTGGCCTGTGAGGTGAAGGTCCTGCAGCAGGTCAAGGCCGAGTCTGAGCACAAGAGGAAGAAGCTGGATGCCCAGGTCCAGGAGCTCCACGCCAAGGTCTCCGAAGGAGACAGACTCAGGGTGGAACTGGCTGAGAAAGCAAACAAGTTACAGGTAAGCCTGGAACACCTTTACCCGGTATTCCCCAGTGGCACATCCAGAGTCTACCTGCTTTATCCTGTAGCCATAGAAGACCCACCGCTGATGTACTGGGAGCACCCAAGTAGACACATCAGATCGTAGGTCCGTGGTGCACACCTCTTTGATGAACTTAAATAATATTTAACAATAAGACAGCATGAATCAGACTGAAGCCTAATAAATTCCACTCTGAATTATGGTTATAGTTCTTTGAGTGATTTTATGTAGTTTATAAGCACAACTTCAACTTCTCCACTGGTCTAGTAAATAAGAGAATAGGAATAATGAGTGGAAATAATCATACCTAGTGTTGGTGAAAATTTGAAAAAATTGGCTTTTTAATACATTGCTGGTTGACATATAAATTACAATTATAAAGTACAACCTTTTCTAGAGGATAGTGTGAAAGTTTCATACCACAAGCCTTAAAAATATGAATGCTCTTGTTGGACCCAATAATCCATGTCTAGTAATTTGTTCTAGGGAAATAATTAAGGATGTACACACAGATTCAATTTTAAGAATGTTCATTGCAGAGGTGTGTATAAAAGCATATGATTGGAAATAACTTCAGTATCCAATAATAGTCTCCTATACAACAATAAAAATGATACAGTAGATGAGTATTTATTGGTAGGAAAAGTCATATGTTATACATTATGTGTCGGTGCATTGAAGAAAAGATTTCAAAACTTGTGCTGGAGGTCCTCTCAGGCCACCCCCAGGTTCTACAGTTTGCCAGGAGGATGCAGAGACCTCAGCATATCATCATACTCATCTGTGATTTATTGCAATGAAAGGATAGAAAGCAAAATCAGGAAAGGGAAAAGCTGCACAGGCAAAGTCCTGAGGAAACCAGGCACAAGCTTCCAAGAATCCCATCCCAGTGGAGGTGAACAGGACACACTTAATTCCTCCAGCAACAAATCGTGACATGTGGGAAATGTTGTCCACCAGGGAAGCTCCTTAGAGACTCAGCGCTCAAGGCTTTTATTGGGAGCTAATCATGTAGACACCCTCTGCCTGGCACACCCCAAAATTCCAGACTCCCAGCGGGCAAAAGCAGGTGTTCAGCATAAACCGTATTGTTTGCAAAAACCATTTAGGCACAGGCAGCCACTTTGTCATTCAGTGAATGAGGGGAACTGCCCCAGATCTAAATTCCCAGACACCAGCCAAGGACCAAGCTTGCAAGCAGGCCTTTCCAAGGACTGTAGTCTCAGGCCTCCTCTGTTAACCCTTTTCTGCACATGCATGTACTGAAATATTCTGTTTAGTGGGTGTTTGTGTGTGCACTCTAACAAATCTGTAAAGGTTTTCCTAAAAAAGAAGAGTTTAGAAATGGCATTAAGTACATGTATGGGGGGGGGGGTGACGTTTCCTGGGCCCCTGGGCTGCACCGAGCACCTGTGAGTGCCTCATAGGCATTTTCGCATTTATAATCCTCCTGTGAGCCCCCATCTTATAAGTGAGGAATCTCAGGCCCAAAGAAGCTAAGTAATTTCCTTCTTCTGGTGACATGCCTGGCAATTTCCAGAGCTGGAATTGTAGGCAGGTCTCTCCTGACTCAATGGTCAGAGCCCTTCTATACCACACTGTCCCCAAGATTGATGAATTGTGCATACTCTGAAGACTGTTGCTAACTGAGTAAAAATAGAAACATCATTCTCTTGTGTTAATGTATAGCTGTGCCCTCTGTTTGCTTCCCTTTGCTAATGTAACTAGAGCACAAACTAGTAACAACAGGGGCCCTACTATCCCTTCCAAGTTCTACCACCTCTTTCTAATACCTACTATTCCCACAAAAAAATTGTATGTCATGTGGATTTTTTTTGCAAAATATTTAGAGCCATCGTTAATTGAAGGGAAAAAAAAGAGGAAAACGTTTTACGATATAATTGATAAAAGAATGACTTTAGGAAAGAGCTAAATACTGTTTTAAATTCTGTACGAATATGAATTACACCCCCTCCCTGTATGGGGTCTGGCTTTGTCACTCTCCTTGTCCAGTGACAGAGGCCGTGTAACTGCCCCCACAGCTGGCTGGGGCCTGACCGAGTTGGCCCCAGCTGGAGGCACCAGACGCTGGTCCTGAAGGTCTCCCTGGAGCCTCACCCCCCCACCCTCAAGTCTTGCTCTGTTCGTGAGCATTTACGAATGATTCTGGACTCTTTTTTATTTCCTAACTGTGGAATTAGATTCATCTTTTACTCTTCCTTGCAGAATGAGTTGGATAATGTCTCAGCCTTACTGGAAGAAGCAGAGAAGAAAGGTATTAAATTTGCTAAAGACGCAGCTAGTCTTGAGTCTCAATTACAGGATACACAGGTATTCTGGGGGAACAAGGGGCTTTTAATAATTCTAACATTTGTATAATATATAAATGGGTGGGATATGCTGGTCCCTGAATTACCTTCTGTAGCACCTCTCTCTGGTTTTATACCACACTTGTGTCGTGAACCCTCTCGCCCTGGAGCCCAGCCTGGGGTCCCGGGAGCTCCCCCCTGAAGTGCAGGGTCTCCTGCGGCTGGTGACACGGCGGGCGCTGCCTGAGCTGTGGCTCACCTGGGCAGTGGTCCTGGCACACACACATGTGCTGTGGCCATTTTAAATAAGATTGCTTTGCTATGGCTAGAATTTCCTTATGCTCACAGTCTTTTGTGGAGGCTTGGTGGAAGCCTGCTTTTCCTACTGTTAAGACTTGCAGTGAACCATTTGTTAGGTTGTTTTTAAGTTGGCTAGAAGTTAATTTAGTGACTTTGGTGATTGGAAAATAACTTAGCACTTTCTTCTTGAAATTTTACATCTTATTTTTATTAAATTTGCAGGTATTTATGAGTGTTTATTTGCCAAGTTCTGCACTAGGTGCTGGGGATACGAGGTTAAAAAGCTCAGACCAACAGAAAATGGCAAAATTAGGCAGTCAGGGGATATGTTCAGTGTGCCCGGGATGAGCGCTGTGATGAGGCACACCCTGGGCAGTGAGACTGAAGGAGGAGGCAGGTGCCAGACTGCAGAAAGCTTTACATATGACTTTGAGTTTTTTCAACCCTGAAAGTAGCAGGAAGAGAAATGTTTGCACTTATATTTTAGAAATATTAATCTGGCAGAAGGTATAAAGGAGAAATAATTGAAAGGGTGCCCAAGACTGGAGGTACCAGTGAGAAACACCGAGTGTGTAAACTCAGGCCGTGGAGAGGAAGGGATCCCAGAAGTGTGGGAGATGTGGGCGCTGCGGGAAGGGAGCAGCCCCTGCCTGGGGCCTGGAGGGAAGGTGCCCCCGTCCCAGGGACGAATGTGAGGCTGTGTTTGTGTGAAGAGCTTTTACAGAGTTACTGTGTTTTTAAGTCATTTGTGCTTATTAAAATATGCCACTCACTGTATTTCTCCTATATTGCGCCACTTTTTATGATGTGAATTTGATTGGTTTGAGGAGTTCTGTTTGGTGATGAATATAACTTAAGTGTTGGCTTTGTAAAAAAAAAAAAAAATAGGAGCTTCTTCAGGAAGAGACACGCCAGAAACTGAATCTGAGCAGTCGGATCCGGCAGCTGGAGGAGGAGAAGAACAGTCTGCAGGAGCAGCAGGAGGAGGAGGAGGAGGCCCGGAAGAACCTGGAGAAACAGGTGTTGGCCCTGCAGGCCCAGGTGTGTGTGTCCCCGGGGAGGGTCCCGGGGCCCAGAGGCTGGACTGTTTTGACTCTGTGTAGGACAACTCATGAGACTGTAGGAAGTTAAGCCTGTTGAGTGTTCTCTCTTGGACCCGGCAAATAATGATAGACTTTCCCTGAGTATAATGCTGGAAGCACTCAAAGACAGAGGACTAAAAGTTTTCAATCCAATCATCATTTTAACAGATGATTAAGAAATTTAAGTTGCCTTCGAAGCTACATTGATATTTGAATTAGATAGTATTGACTTATTTTTTCTCCTCACAAAGTACTGAAGTTTTTTCTTTGTTCTTCAAATGCAAAAACCAGTTGAATTATTTAATTGATCTTCTTTCCCTTATATAAACCCTAGTTAACTGATACCAAGAAGAAAGTAGATGATGACTTGGGAACAATTGAAAGTTTGGAGGAAGCCAAGAAGAAGCTTCTTAAAGACGTGGAGGCCTTGAGTCAGCGCCTGGAGGAAAAGGCTTTGGCTTACGACAAGCTGGAGAAGACCAAAAACCGCCTGCAGCAGGAGCTTGATGACCTGACGGTGGATCTGGATCATCAACGCCAAATCGTCTCCAACTTGGAGAAGAAGCAGAAGAAATTTGACCAGGTGGGTTTCCTGTTGTCCCTCCTTCCACACTCGAGGCCCAGTGCCACACATTGTTTTCCTCCCAGCAAAGCTCTCATTTTTGTTGTTGTAACTGAAAATACTCTTTTCTTGTTTAAAAAGCTATACATATTTATAGCACCATTGGAAAAAGCAGGGAAAATAAAAAAGAGGGAAGTAAGAGTACCCTACACATAATCTAGTACTAGTATTCAAATAGATGTGCAGTGACCTGGAAGAGTTCAAGTGTTGTTCTTTTATTGTTTTTTAATACCTCACTGTGCCATTCTGGACAGCTGTTAGCGGAAGAGAAGACCATCTCAGCTCGGTATGCAGAAGAGCGGGACCGTGCTGAAGCAGAGGCCAGAGAGAAAGAAACCAAAGCCCTGTCCCTATCCCGGGCCCTTGAAGAAGCCCTGGAGGCCAAGGAAGAGTTCGAGAGGCAGAATAAGCAGCTACGGGCAGACATGGAAGACCTGATGAGTTCCAAAGATGATGTGGGAAAGAACGTAAGTTGTCTTTATGGCTCACATTTTGGCATGGAGATGGTATCCCCAGTGGCTGATACCATTACAAAAGGAGAGCAGGGGGCTTCTTAGGACGCTGGAAGGACCTGAGAATGCATAGCCCAGCACCAGAGACATTTAGGAATGTCTTAGCCTGTATATAGACTGGAGTTAAAGTCTTCCGTGACAAGCTGTCAGGTTTTCTGAAGTTGGCTTTCAGTTACTTGTGCCAAAGGTAGATTTGCGGTTCTTGTAACAGCATTGGTAGGTGGTGATGCCCTCCCTGCCCCAGCTTGCATCCTGGCAAGGAGGCCTTTAAACAAAAGGATTTCATTGTTCCTACAGCCACAGTTAGTTGTCAGACATGAGTACCACGGGGGCTCCTGTGACTGAGGGAAGTGGGATCTGTCTCAGCGTGGAGTGGGCCCTGGAGGGGAGCAAGGTGGAAAATGAAGATCTCTCTGGTCTGGGTACTCTTGGGGAGTCATCACTGTTTTGTTTAAAGGCTTTAAGTCCTTTGGGGGATTATGTGCTCTTTGGAAATTTCTGTGATACTGTCTATCCTCCCACTCCATACACAAAGAGCTGTGATGGTTTTATTTACCACTCACCCCTCCTTTAGTACATGAACTGTTGAGCTTGGTGGAACAAGCCCAGGCCTCAGAGTAAGAGAGCAGGTTATGGTCCTGGCTCTTCCATTAGCTTTCATCTGACCATGGGAACAATTTAACCTTTCTAAGCCTGAGTTTCCTCACGTGTCCAATGGACATTATGAATTTTTTGAAATGCATAAAGTTCCCACACAAGCAAGAGCACATTTTCATGGATGTGGGCTCTCCAGCCACATCATAAGGGAGGGAAAAAGGACTGTCCTACCTTCCTGACAGGTCTTCTCCCACAACCTGGTGCCCAGGGGCCCACCTCTGTGGGCAAAAAGAGGCCACCTGGAATAGAAGTGGCCATGATTACATAGCAAGTGAGAATGCCACAGGTGAACTCTTGTCCTATATTAGTTTTCTCTAGAATAATGAATCATCGTACTATCATTCCACAAACACTTCTTTTATGCCTCTTAAGTGCCAGACACCACTGAGAGACATGGGACTGCGTTGTATTCTGTCTTCCTCCTCTCTCCCCTGTGAGAACCCCAAAGGGGACAGAGAAGAGCACCTGCTTCCAGGGGTTACCGTGAGGATGTGATGGGCTATGAGGCAGATAAAGGCTCAGCATGTAGAACTAGGTAAAGATTTGCGGTAGGATCTTTGTTCAGAGAAAGGTAAGGCCTCTCTTTGCAGGTATACCCACTTTTATGGCCTAGTATACACCTTAACATTGAAAAGCTTCCATATACACATTTTCAATATAAATGATCTTTTCTATGGCAAGAAGGGATGTCCTAGGATACCATTAACAGAGAGACAGCACGCAGGTGGCCGGTCAGCAGACAGGTCCTCCAACGCTGCTCTTTTCCTTGTTCTTTGGCTATTTGCATTCTCTCAGAGCACCTGTGAAGTAATGAATCAGTACCATCATTTTAAATGGCATACTCTGAAATGATGACAAGCAGCGGCCTTAGGAGGCAAAGGAAAGGATGTGTGTGCATCAGGAGGTCCTCTTTGGGTCACCCAAGTGCTCAGCACGCCGTGCGTGGGCCTGTCATTATTTGCACCTCAGCTGAGGGTCAGCTCTCTCCTGATACTCCCATGCTTTAGGTTCATGAACTTGAAAAATCCAAACGGGCCCTAGAGCAGCAGGTGGAGGAAATGAGGACCCAGCTGGAGGAGCTGGAAGATGAACTTCAGGCCACGGAAGATGCCAAGCTTCGCCTGGAGGTCAACATGCAGGCCATGAAGGCCCAGTTTGAGAGGGACTTGCAGACCAGAGATGAGCAGAATGAAGAAAAAAAGCGGCTGCTGATTAAACAGGTAGGTTGGAAGAAGTGTGGCCTGGGAAGGGGAATTTGACTTTTCTCAAGATCCAGTTCTGGGTCCGTATCTTGTTCATTCAAGTCAGAACGCATTAGCTGGAGTAAAAGGAACTTATTTGGTCATTTGAGAAGTTTATCTTTTGAAATTTATTATAACTGATTTTTTTATTTCTCAGACAATTATCTTCGCTATTTACAAGGCAGGGTACTCACCAGTTGAAAAGTCCTAAGTGGAATCTCAAGGGAATATGTAGTTAGGGGCAAGTTCTGTGAGTCTTAAAAATGTGGGCACGGGAGAGAACCGATGCACACCCTGACAGGGTGATGCAGCAGGTTTCCGTAGTTCAGATCACATGCCTTCAGAACAGCACTCTTTAAAAGAAAGAAAAACATTTAAGTTTTCTTGTTTTAAAAAATTGAGGACCACTTATGATTTGTATACTTTTCTGAATGTGTGTTATACTTCTAATTTGAAAGTTTACTTTAAAAACTTATTGTGAATATGTGGACACAGTTCTTTGGAGTTCGGGTTATCAAATCTTAAGATTTGGGATATGCTTATTTTGCTTAATTTTGTTACTTCCGTTATACTAATGTTTATTATGTTATTTATTGCTGGATAACAAATTACCCCAAACTTGGTGGCTTAACACAACAAACATTTATTGATCTCACGGCTCCTGGTAGTCAGGAATTGGGAGCAGCTGCACTGTGGATTCAGATGCAGGGTCTCACGTGGGTGCAGTAAGGATGCCGTCCTGCCTGGAGGCCTGGCTGGGCGGCAGGGGCGGCTTCCAGGCCAGCTCCCCACTTGGGACTGGAGGAGGCCTCGGCTCCCTGCTGCCTGGCACCATGGGCTGCTTGAGTGTCCTATGGAGGCACCTGCCCCGAGAGCAAGCAGGGAGGGCGTTTCTGTGCCTTTTTGACCTAGTCTCCAAAGTTGCATGGCGTCATTTCCTTTTTTTTTATTTTTTATTGTGAAGTAATTTCAAATTTACAGTAAAGTTGCAAATATAATAGAAAACCAGTACAGAGAACCCCAATATACCCTTTACCCAGAAACCCAGATTTAACAGCTTTTAACATTTTGCCATATTTGCTGTATTCTTCTAATCGTCCATCTATCCATCCATCATCCATCTATTTTCTAAATATTTGAAAGCAGGTTGCATACTCCTTTACCATTTAATACTTCCATGTATATTTTCTAAGAACAAAGATACTCACTTAGATATTCACTTATATAACCACATTAAGTACAAAAATCAAGTTCAAGAAATTTAACATTGGTATTAAACATGCAGAATGTATTTCAGTTTTTTTCAGTTTGGGGGCTGTTACTTCCTTTTAATTCTCTTTGTTAGGAGCAGGTCACTATGTCCAGCCCACATTCAAGGGGAGAAGGATTAGGCTCTAACTCTTGAAAGGAGGAATGTCAAAGAATTTATGGAGATGTTCTAAAACTTACATGATTACAAATGCTGTGTAAGTGGATATACACCAAGAGCCTCAGTTTTTTTCCTGCACCCTGGCCTTTGCAGAATAAAGCAGGTGGATGGTGAATCCCTTTTTGCATGATGTGCAAGCAACTGCCCATGCTCCTCTTCTGCCATCTCCTAACCCCCTGCAAAACCAGAGGCAAAGGATGGCCTTGTTTCTGTCCTCCTGGAGAGGACCAGTTGCACCATCCCCCGCACCCCAGCGCTTCTGCCACCCTGCAACCACCAGCAGCTACCATTCTGTTCGTGGAGGGCGTAAGCTCTGCAGAGGTGGGGACCTTCCTCGCTCATCTGCATGCCCCAACTCCTAGAGCAGGACCTCATAGGCCCTTAATAAACACATTCTGAATGAATGGACAGAGAAGGAAAGGTTGGTTGGAGAGACCATGCCAAGGAGTTGGCAAAAAGTCCCCATATACTCATGAGCTGGTAAAACTTAGAGCTTAACAACTTCATGTCTGGTCCTTGTTTTTAGCTCGTCGGTGATTTAGGCATGAGTAGAAGGGTTTAAATGACTAGCATTCTTCAACAGGGTCTGAGTAAACAATATTGTTCCATCCTGTTGCACAGGTAGGAAGCTTAGAGGAAAAGGCAAGTCCCCAGGTAGGGGCTGCTGGTGTTCTGGCAGGGGGTCCTGAGTCACCAGCTCACATCTGTCTCTGATTTCATTCATCCGCCCTCTCTAGTCAGTTGATTCTAAACCTGGCCGTCATTTTGTCACTCCTCCACTGGGCAACTTTGCACCTCTCTCTCTTTATGCATCAAGTACTCCCAGGTACTGCCAGACCCACACCTCTGCTGCACTAGTCCATAGGCCTGGCTACTCCCAGCTCCAGGAAACAATCATGCACACTTATTCTGGTCCTTTATGTATTAAATTGTCTCTAATTGTCGCATGTCTTTCAGTCTTGTTGCATCACCTAGATTATAAGCTTATGAGCTTATGCACCCTCAATTCCTCAGTGGAAGTTGACAAATTTTAAAAATTCCTTTGAACAAGGCTCAGCTACGGCAGTCTTCTGTTAATAATGACTTCTCAGGAACAGAGAGCATCTACTGAGTAACAGAAGGTTCCGCCCACCCAGGTAGCCAGCGCCCATGAGAGGCCATTTGGATTTAACCAGGAGTAACCCAGTGCTGTCCATTCAGGTACGGGAGCTCGAGGCAGAGCTGGAGGACGAGCGGAAACAGCGGGCTCTTGCTGTTGCGTCAAAGAAGAAGATGGAAATAGACCTGAAGGACCTTGAAGCTCAGATCGAGGCTGCAAACAAAGCTCGGGATGAAGTGATCAAGCAGCTTCGCAAACTTCAGGTACGTGCAGCCAAAAGCCTCTTTTTCTGCTCTAACCTGACCCATCTGAGACCAGACACTACATGAGCACGTGGCTTACACTCAGAGTCACACTGTGAGGACGGAGAAAAATGCTCTGCAGGGTCCAGCCCACCATCTTGCCACTCAGGGATGCCCAGTGGAGGTGTCACCTTAGGCTGCAGGTTGGGGCAGGAGGCCATAAGGGTGACACATGCAGGTCACCTGTATTCACAGCTTATGCTTTGCCCATGGACCGAGCCTCGGCAGAGCCAGGGATGGAGTAACCAGGTGGCACATTTGACTGGAACTTGCTTTTGGGGCTCGGAGCAGCCTCCGGTGTTTGACTGGCCACCTAGAGAGGAAGGTTCTGTCGGCTTTCCTCCATGAGTGCTGCAGGCACTCCCTCACGGGCTTTTCAGTCTTTTTAATCACTGCTTTGGCTACCCAGAGGAGGTGCACATTTTTGCTGTCACAGTGACAACAGGTGTCTTCTGTAATAATTCGCAGCACTGGCAGGTGTGATGGGCCCTCTCATATACCGCGGGTGGGAGCATAAACACACGTAACTTGCCAGAACAGGGTGGGGATGGGGTGATTGTCAATTAGGCAAAAAAAACTTTTAGAAAATTTCCATGCCTTTGACCTTGATGATTCTACCTCTTGAGAATTTATTCTAACAAAATATAAAGATGAGAATAAATATTTATATATAAAGATTTTAGCTAAAGTGTTACTTATAATAGCAAAAATGGAAACAACCTAAATGTAAACGGACTGCTGGACATTTAAAGTGATAGAGATACTTATGGAATGACAGCAGGACTTGAATGAATAAAGGAAGATATGGTATGGGGCTAATTTAATTTTTAACTGTATACAAATGTGAATATTTTTATATATAGACATGTAGACATACGTACTAAAGGAAAATGTTTAGAGAGAAATATATCAACTTATTACCAGGTGGTCACTGTTGGGTGTTAGATTTATGAGTAACTTTTATTTGCTCCCTTAGACATTTTTCAGTTAAGCTAAATACAAAGGTTTTTATTCTAGCTAGCTCATGACAAAGGTTACTAAACCAATACAGAGAATATACATTTAGCATGATTTATTTTTATTGACAACTCTGTCAACATAATTCAAATTCCATGCAATTCATAATTTTCACTTGTTTTACTATATTCACAGGGCATTGCACCACCACCACCATCTAGTTTGGGACATTTTGGTCCCCCTTAAAAGAAACCCTTACCCGTTAGCTGTCAATCCCCATGCCCCCTCTGCCATACCCAGAGCTAACCAACCAACAGTCTGCTTTCATCTCTTATCGATTTTCCTGTGCAAATATGTGGGCCTTTGGGGACTGGCTTCTTTTACTTAGAATCTTGTTTTCAAGGTTCATCCATATTATAGCACGAATCAGTACTTTTTTCTTTTTATTGCCAAATAATATTCCACTGCATGGATAATACCATTTTATTCATTCATCTGTTGATGGATATTTGGGTTGTTTTTACTTCTTCACTATTGTGAATTAGGAACATTGGTGTATGCCATGGCTATTTATTTTCAGTTTTCTTGGTTATATACCTAGGAGTGGAATTGCTGGATCATATGATAAATTGGTGTTTAACTTTGAGGAACTGCCAAACTGTTTAACAAAGCGGCTTCACCATTTTGCTATCCTAGCAGCAGTGTATGGAGGTTCTAATTTATTCATATTCTTGCCAACGTTTATTGTCGATCTTTCTGATAAAGCCATCCTAGATGATGTGGTCTTTCTTTGTGGTTTTGATTTGCATTTGACTAATTGTGTTGAGCATCTTTTCATGTGCTTATTGGCCATTTGTGTATCATCTTTGGAAAAATGTCTATGTAAATCATTTTTTAATTAAGTTACTTGTCTTGATAATTGAGTTCACTATGTATTCTGGATATACGTCCCTTATAACATACATGATTTGCAGATATTTTCTCCCATTTAGTGAGTTTTCTTTTCATTTTCTTGAAAGTATTCTTTGAAGCACAAGATTTTAATTTTGATGAAATGCAATTTTTCTGTTTCTTGTCCTTTGTTGTCAGAGCTACAAAACTATTGCCTAGTCCAGGGTAACGAAGATTATGCCTATGTTTTCTCCTGAGAGTTTTATACTTTTAGCTCTTACTTTTAGATTTCCAGTCTATTTTAGGTGAATTTTTTGTTAGATGGTTTGAGGTAAGGGTCCCATCTTTATTTTTCGGATATGGATATCCAATTTTCCCAGCACTATAATTTAAAAAGATTGTTTCCCCTATTGCTTTTATTTCTGTAGGAAAGCTAGCTCAGATTTTGATAGTAATTTGTTGGGGATTACACTGAATCTCAGGTCAATTTGGGATTTGTTACCATCTTAACAATATTAAGACTTCCAATCCATGAACATGGAATGTCTTTCCAATTATTTAGATTTTTAGTTTTTTTCAATGTTTTGTAATTTTTAGTGTGCATCTTACATTTTTGTTAAATTCATACTCATTTTATTCTTTTTTGATGCTATTATAAATGTAATTGCTTTCTTAATTTCATTTTCAGAATGTTAGAGCTCGTGTATAGAAATAAACTGATTTTGTATGTTGATCATGTATCCTGCAATCTTGCTGAACTCGTTTATTAGTTGATAGTTTTTTAGTGGATTCCATAAAGTTTTATATATAAAAGAGCATATAATCTGCAAATAGAGCTAATTCTTCCCTTCCAATGTGGATGTCGTTTTTCTTTTGTCTTGCCTAATTGCCCTGACTAGAATCTTCACTATGGTGTAAATGCTACGTCGTGAGATCAGACATCCTTGTCTTGTTTCTGATCTTCAGGAGAAAGCATTCAGTCTTTCACCATTGAGTATATCATCTGTGGGTTTCTCATAGTTGCCCTTTATTATTGAGGACGTTCCCTTCTGTTTATAGGTTGCTGAGCATTTCTATCATGAAACAGTGTTAGATAATTTAAAATGCTTTTTCTCTATTTACTAAAATGATCATATGTTTTTTGTCCTTTGTTCTATTAATATGTGTTGTTACATTAACTTGTTTTTAGAAGTTAAACCAAACTTGCTTTCCTGGGATTAAATGCACTGGGTCATGATGTAGTCTTTTTCATATGATGCTTACTTAATTCTGTCTGCAACTATTTTTGCTGAGAATTTTTGCATCTATATTCATAAGGGATGTTGGTGTGTTTTCTTCTCTTGTGATAGTTTTGTCACTTTTGTGAACTTTTATATTTACTACAATGAAAGTGTATTACTTTTGTAAGGGAGAAAGAAACTGTGCTTAAAATCTAAGAATGAAAGCCACCCAAAACCTTCTATTTAATCTTAGGCTCAGATGAAAGATTACCAACGTGAATTAGAAGAAGCTCGTGCATCCCGGGATGAGATTTTTGCTCAATCCAAAGAAAGTGAAAAGAAATTGAAGAGTCTAGAAGCAGAAATACTTCAGTTGCAAGAGGTCTGTTGCTTACTCATTCATCCATTTGTTCAACAAATTTTTGTCCTTGAAATTTCTCCAAGATCAGATAAATATCTTTGTAGCCTAGTATAATTTTAATATCCATTTTTAATGTACATAGTGGACCATCTCTGCTTCAGTTTGGCAAAGTTTCACACCTTGACACAGCTCATATATTCGTCCACCTGGCTAAAGGAAAAGCCACCATCCAGGCCTTGTTCCCATGTGTAAGAAAAGAGATGGTATTTATTTATTTATTTAGTATTGGTAAGCATCAGGGGCATTTAACTCTGACCTTGATGATATAAGATTGCCTTGTTTTATACAGAAGCACTACTCATATGATATTTAAAAGGAGACATGTTTCATTGAATTCCTAAGTGATCATCTTGTAATCAAACAATTCTTTCCATTTTCTCATTTGTAAGTTCTCATGGTGGGGGGTGGAATGATGAAGGGTTGCTTATAGTATGAAAGTATGTCAGTGGAAGGAACACATGAATAAACAATTTCTGTATAAAGAAAGGACAATGAAAATTTATTCAAACCTGGAAAGATAAGAACTAAGTTGAAATGTTAACATGAAAAAACTCCCAATTACAAACACCTAGAGTTGCTGGACAAAATTTTACCAAAAGACAATTATAAATGCAGAGTTGTACTTACAAGAAAGAAAAGGAACTCCTTACGTTTCAGGAATGAAAAAGGAACTAAAAACCAGAGCAGGAACACTGAGTAGACCCTGAGATTACCTAGAGCCAACTTTTGGTTTCTTTCTCATCGTTTTCTATTTCATTGATTTTCAAGTTCTCTTCTTGTCTGATAAGTTCCTAGAAGGCTATAAATGCCCCTCTAAGTACTGTTTTAGCTGCATCCCAGAAGTTTTGTTACACAGTGATTTTTTAAATTCAATTTTATTGAGATATATTCACATACCATAGAGTCATCCAAAGTGTACAATGAGTTGTTCACAGTACCATCTATAGTTGTGCAATCATCACCCCAGTCTATTTTTGAACATTTTCCTTGTACCAGTAAAAGTGAAAATAAGAATTAAAAAAATGAAAGTAAAAAACATCACCCAAATCATTCCCCCCTCCCACCCTATTTTTCATTTAATTTTTTGTCCCCATTTTTCTACTCATCCATCCATACACTGGATAAAGGGAGTTTGATCCACAAGGCTTTCACAGTCACACTGTCAACCCTTGTAAGCTGCATTGTTATACAATCGTCTTCAAGAATCAAAGCTACTGGGTCGCAGTTTGAAAGTTTTAGGTACTTCTAGCT
>PVKY010002501.1:0-25290 GCA_004027775.1 Bradypus variegatus | reverse complement strand
AAGGCAAACTAGAGACTATAATTAACGGAAACATTGTATTATGCTTCCTTTAATATAACAAAGGCGATATACCAAAGCTAAATGCATATGGGGTGGAGGGGGACTAGGGGAAGGGTATGGGACTCCTGGCATTGATGATGTTGTCTGACTCTTTATTCTACTTTAGGTTAATGCTATTTTTCCTTTTCTTGCTTTCTAGCTGTCATGTGTTTTTTTCCCCCTCTGTCTCTCTTTCTCTTTTTTTTTTTTTCTTTTGTCTCTCTGCCTTCTTTGACTCTTCCTCCTTCTTTCCTCCTTCTTTGTGGAAGAAATGGAGATGTCCTTATATAGACAGTGGTGATGGTGCTGAGTACATAAATACGTGACTATACAGGGAACCAATGATTGTTTACTTAGGACAGAATGTATGATGTGTGAACAAAACCATCTTAAAAGAAATGGGTTGATGAAGAAAACTTGAGGGCACTATATTGAGTGAAATAAGACACATAAAGGCAAATATTGCAGGGTCTCACTGATATGAACTAATTATAATATGTAAACTCATAGACGTGAAATATAAGTTACCAGGATATAGAATGAAGCTAAAGAATGGGGAGCAGTTGCTTATCATGAGCAGAATGTTCAACTAGGTTGAACTTAAACATTTGGAAATGGACAGGGGTGATGGTAGCATGCTGTGAGAATAACTAACAGTGCTGAAAGGTGTGTGAAGGTGGTGGAAAGGGTAAGCTCAGAGTCACGTATGTCACCAGAAGGAAAGCTGGAGGTTAAAAGATGGGAATGTATAAAACAGTGAACCTTGTGGTGGACAATGTCCATGACTAACTATACAAATATTAGAAATCTCTCTCACAAACTAGAACAAATATGTGACACTATTAACTAGAAGTTAACAATAGGGAGGCATATAGGAAAAAGTATATACCTATTGCAAACTGTATACACAGTTAGCAGTATTTTAACATTCTTTCATCAACAGTAACAAATGCACTATAACAAAACTATGAATCAATAATGGAAGGGGGTGATTAGGGGCATGGGAGGATTTGAGCTTCCTTTTTTTGTCTTTATTTCTTTTCTGGAGTAATGAAAATGTTCTAAAAATTGAAAAAAAAATTGTGGTGATGGATGCACAGTTGTATGATGGTACTATGGGCAACTGATTGTACACTTTGGATCTTTGGATAATTGTATGGTATGTGAACAATCTCAATAAATATATGTATATTAAAAGAATGTAACCTTCAAAGCTGGAAACAGGCTATAATGGAAGCTCTAATTCTCACAAAGGAGCAATATGTAAATGTAAAGTCTGAAGCAGTATGTAAATGTAAAGTTTGCACCTTTCCCAGGTGTCACCTAGTTCCTGAAGAAAACAGGAAATAGCAAATTACTGAAGTTCTCCAAACCTGTTACATGTTAACTAAAAATATTAACTCCCTTTGTCTCTAATGGGTTAAGCCAATTAAAGAACCAGATATAGATAGCCTTTTGTCTATCACTCTTGTTGCATGTTAATTGAATAATTATCTCCAAACCTGGGTATAAAACCCAATTGAAGAAACACTTCGGGGAGACAGATTTGGGAAAGCTTCCCCTGCCTTCCGCTGGCATAATAAACCATCTTTTCCTCTTCAGCCGGATTTGGTGTGACTTCTATTGGTCGCGCTGAGTGACGAACCCAGATTTGGCAAGTGCCCCTTCTACAAGAGGTCATTGTTATTTCTGCACAGGAGAAGATTTCACTCAGGATTCCAATTTTGCAAAAATCACTGACCACAAAGTTTCAGGCAAATATGCTCACATGTGCTCAAGCATGCCTGTGCCTTCTTGCACCATTCAGACATTGCAACCAACACAGCGCCATGGAGAAAGGCTCAGTCTCCACTGTGATTCACATGGAATGGGCCCAGAAGTTTTATATTTAGGCTTTGCCGTACAAAACCAAAGAGGCTTGCTCCAGTTTCTCTGCTCACTTATCTTGCTCACTTATTTTATTAACCCCTCTCAGGCAAGTCCACGATCTGTTTGATCTTGGGGCAAAGTTCTTTATTTCTGTTGGTCGGCCCACTGACAGCACGCTGACTGAGGTGGAGTGTGACTATCAGCCCATTAACTTGTCAGCCAAGTTTTTGTGCCAATAATAAATGCAAATTCAGATTCTTGAACACTCTTGAGTCTTTCTTCTTCTGTCTTCCCACATGTAGTACCCTCGAATCAAACCGCTGTTTAATCTGCATATTTCTATGCTGCCTTTCACCAGTAGTAAATTTAAAATTTCCTAGGGCACTAGTTACTAGCAAATTTTGGTCACATGCGCTCACAGCAGGCTGGGAGAGGAAACTCAGGATGACAAGACCACTGGGTGAGAAGCAGTTCTGCTTTGAAACTTAGGTATTCTGGCCTGGTGACACCATACACTGAAACAGAGCTAAGACATTTACAGTCAGGTCATAGTTTGGGTCTCCAAAAGCTGGTACACCAGAGTGCTTCCAAGGAACCCACATGCAATTGTGCACTACAATCGACAGTCCTCCAGAAATCCTTCCAGCATCTTCCATGCCCTTGGCTCCTGCTCTCACCTCCTGATTGTGGAACCTGTTTCTTCTGAAATACCCTTTTCCCTGCCGTTCTTGGCATGTCTACACCAGGTCTCAGCATACCTGTCACTTCCAGGAAGCCTTTTCTTACCTCCCTTATCCTTCAAAATTCTTCTCCTTATTTCCCAGCACCCTCTCTACCTCCTATCTTAATACCTGTACTCTATTACAAATGTCTGCTTACTTAGGGGTATCCCCTCTAGAACGAAAGCTCCAAGCCAGCTCACACGTGACTGTGCCAGCCTCCTGCTCGCTGCCTGGAGCCATTGTTTAAAAAATGAGTGAAAAACGTAAATGGCCATGGGAGCTTGGCAGTGTTCTGCCCTTCCCTTCCTTGTGGCCCCTGGCTCTGTGGGAGGGGCGATCCAGATGAAAAGCAAAACAAAAGCCCAAGGAAATAGGAAGATCTATTTGCTGAGTGCACACCCCACACCTCCTCTGACTCAGTTCCTTCCTTTTCTTTCCAAGGGGTAGAGGAGACTGAGTCAGAAACTTCCAGAGGGGCACTTTGGTTTTTGCATCAGTGGTTTACCTGGGGGATGGGGGACATGTTGCAGGCCCCAGAGGAGGAGTCACCCCACTTGTATAAGGCACCCTGAGCGTGTGGCTCCAAAGGCCACGTAAGATGGAACATGTGACTGTCCCTTTGGTAAGAAGCCCCTCACTGAACCGTGCAACCTGCGCAAACCCAGACAATTCCAACTGAGGGTCTCATGAATGGCCCCGCCTTTGGCAGAGAGCAGCTAGTCCCCCCAGGCCACCTTGGCAGCTGCGTTTGCCTTACCAGCAGCTCCTGGGATCTTCCCCTACCCCTTCCCTGGTTTTTGTAACTAGCAGGTCACATGTCTAACGGCTTCCTCTTGGACAGCAAGGAAGGTGGCTGCCACCACGAGCAAACACCTTCCTAACCACGGGATGCCCAGGCCAGCCCAGAGCATGTCCCGACCCTCCCCACGCGATACCAGCGGCCCACAGCCATGGTCTCACTGCAGGCGGGGCCCCTGAGCTCCTACAGAGCAGGGGAATGGGAGGGGCAGTCCCCAGGGCAAATGATGGTCTTGTTAGAGCTGAACTTCCTGGCACACCTACTCCAAGAGTGTGATGGGGCCATGGTTTCAGGGAAGGGGACCAGGGGCTGGCAATAGGGTGGCCCCGTAGCCATGGGGATACTGCCTCCCACGAAAGCCGGAGCCACGGTCCACGGCTTCTGCAGGCTGGGACCTCTGGGTGCCAGGAGCTGCCTGAGCCCAGCCCAGGACGGCTCAGAGGTGGGCTGATGTTGTTACTATTTGTCCTAGCTTGGGTTTCCCCAGAGGCAAAGCCTGGTTCGGGACCTTGGATGCAGTTTGGTTTGTCTGGAAGGGGACCCAGGAAGCAGGAGTTAGGGAGCAGGGAGAGTGAGAACGCGAGGGAGGGAAGGCCAAGGAAAGGGGTGAGACTGATCTGGTTAGTGCTGGGCAGGGTCTCACTGGGGTCCCCCTGGGGAACAATGCAGCTGCACCCCAGCAGTGTCCCCTGCAGGAAGGGAGGTGGGGGCACCGACTGCTCCTGCTCTGCCTCAGTGGAGGAATACCCGGGACACATGAATTCCCCCACACACCTGGACCACACCTGGCCAGGCGGCAAATTCCGACAGCTTCAGGGAGGCTCAGAGGCAGGAAAGCGGAGAGCCAGAGCTGGCACCGAGGCAGGGCCCAGTCTCGCCCGAGGGTCCTCGATGGCCAAGCACAGACCACAGCGAGGACTGGCTCATTTCCTAGAGAGTGTGGGACAGTTCATCTCTTTCCAGACTCAGTTTCCCCATCTATTCAGCATGTGTGAGACTAATACCTTATGCCTAGGGCTGTTGCAAAGATGAAATAAGTCATAAGAAAATGCTTAATGAACCCCAAATCACTCTACAAATGGAAGAAACAAATCTTTAGGGAAGGGAATCTGGCACTGTTTGCCAATACAACCCTTATGGAGCAGAATTTGGCAGAATCTCACAAAATTACAGATGCATTTGCTCTTTGAAGCAGCAATCCCACTTCTAGGAATTCATTTTAAAGAAAAACTGGCAAAAATATAAAAAGAAATAAGAAGAGACAAAGGCATGTAATTATTTTAAGAACTAAATTTTGAAAAAGCAATCCTTAAAATCAAAGTCAAATGGAAACAAACAAATTTAACTCTTGGTGGCATAAATGCACAGAGATGAATTATATATACTGGGTAACTTTTAAACACAATAATTTGATTGCATATGTCTAGTGGGATATACCCTAAGGACAAGGCTTGAAAAAAAAAACCCTAAACTGTTTCCAGTAAACATATCGTTGGCAGTAATGTTTGTATTGTTACTCCAAGGCAGCTGTGGGTGTAACATGGAGTAAAGCAATTTATCATGGAAGAAAGGAAAAAGTTACAAGATCAGGAGGATTAAGGAAAAACCCATAGTTCTAAATCGGTAGTATCAGTTTAGACCCATGATTTATTCTACTTTAAACAAATAAAATGCATTCTTCGTGGCTCTGACCACTGAAAAGTAGAAACCTAAGCCTTAACTTCTAAATAGTGTTTCCTGCTAAAAAGGAAACTGGCTCCATGGAGAAATGGCTGGGATCAGGTCTAGGGAAGGAAATGCATAAAATGAGCCTGGCCGATCTTGTCACAGAAGAAAACAAACTACCAAAGGCCAAAAGGAATATGACAGATGCCAATGGAAAAGGCCCCCACTGCCAAAGGGATAGTTTGAGCACCAGTAAGGATAATAAATGCAATAGACTGAAATACATCAAATATTTTTCATAATGACACTTTAAAAAAAAGTCATTGGTAACTTTACAAGTGCCAGGGAACCAATTCATTATTTTTGAAAAATTGTTAATCAAGGGAAAGAACTAAGCATTTATCCTTTTTTCTCTAAATACCTCTAGATAACTGAAGAACTGATAATAGAAGTGTATCAGACAATTGATGAAGAAGGAATGACAGAACTAGAAGATAACAATTTTGCAACTCCTAAAAAATGAATGGATTTATGCTAGCAGTGAATAGTTGGAATTTGAAATTAAAAATGCAATACCATTTACACTAACACACACACACGCAAAATTGAAATACTTAGGTATAAATCTAACCAAAGATGCACAGGATTTGTATGAGGAAAACCATAATAAAATACTCATTTTATTTGACGAAAATCATCAAAAAGATCTAAATAAATAGAGAAGTATTCCATGTTCATGTATTGAGAAAACTAGATATTATTAAGATGTCAATTCTTCCCAAGTTGATCTATAGGTTCAAAGCAATACCAGTAAAATTCAAGTACTTTATTTTGTGGCTATCAATAAAGTGATTCCAAAGTTTTTGTGAAAGTACAAAAGGCCCAGAAGAGCCAATACAATGCTGAAGGAGAACAAAGTTGGAGGACTGACACTACACAACCTCTAGACTTACTATAAAGCTACCATAATCGAGACACCATGTGTGTCAGTTTGGATGTATTATGTCCCCCAAAACTCCATGTTCTTTGATGCAGTCTTGTGGGGGCAGCTGTATTAGTGTTGATTAGGTTGGAACCTTTTGATTGAGTGTTTCCATGGAAATGTTATCCACCCAACTGTGTCACCTTTGATTGGGGTGTGACCTCTAGATCAAATGTTTCCATGGAAATGTGGCCCCGCCCATCCGGGGGGGTCTTCATTAGATCACTGGAGCCATATAAAACAGCTGACAAAGAGAAAGAGCTCAGAGCTGCAGCTGAGAGACACATTCTGAAGATGGCCATTGGAAGCTGACACTGACATTTGGGAGAACGCCATTTTGAAATGCAACCTGGGAGCAAGCAGATGCCAGCCACGTGCCTTCCCAGCTAACAGAGGTTTTCGGACGCCATTGGCCTTTCTCCAGTGAAGGTACCCGATTGTCGATGCATTACCTTGGACACTTCATAGCCTTAAGACTAACTGTGTAACCAAATAAACCCCCTTTTGTAAAAGCCAATCCATTTCTGGTGTTTTGCAAAATGGCAGCATTAGCAAACCGGAACACCATGGTATGGGCAAAAGAATGGACAAGTAGATCAGCAGAACAGAATATAGGACCTATAAATAGATCCTCACAAGTATAATCAACTAATCTTTGAGAAAGAAGTAAAAGCAATTTATTGGAGAGATAAAAGTCTTTTTAACAATAGGACGCCCATAAGCAAAGAGAAATGAATCTAGACACAAAACTTACACATTTCACAAAAAGTAATCAAAGTGAATCAAAGACTGAAATTTAAAATGCAAAACGTAAATGCTAGATGACCTTGGGTTTGGCAATGAGGTTTTAGGTACAACATCAAAAGCATGACTCATGAAAGAAAAAAGTTGATAAATCAGACTTTTTTAAAAGTTAAACTTCTGCTCTGCAAAAGTCACTGGTAAGATAATGAAAAGACAAGCCAAAGAAAATATTTGCAAAATACCTAACTGATAAAGGACTTGTATCCAAAATATACAAAGAGCTCTTAAAATTCAACAGTAATAAATCACAAACCCATTACAAAATGAGCAAAAAATCTGAACAAACACCTCAATAAAGAAGATATATGATGGAAAGTGAGAATATGAAAAGATGCTTAACATCATGTGATAAGGGAATTGCAAATTAAAACCTCAGTGCAATACCACCACACCCCTATGAAAATGGCAAAAATCCCAAACACTGACAAGATTAATGCTAGGGAAGGAACTCTAATTGCTGGCAGGGATGCAAAGCGGTACGGCCCCTTTGGAAGACAGTGTATCAGTTTAGTACAAAGAAGCTTCTAAACAGAAGCTTGCCATGTGGTCCTGCAACCATATGACATCTACCCTCATGAGTCGAAAACGTACATCCATGGAACAAAACTGCATGCAAAGGTTTATAGGGGCTTTATTCATAATTTGCCAAACATGGGAAGCAACCAAGGGGTCCTTCCACAGGTGAATGGATAAGCAAATGCTGCTCCATCCATACAATGGAATAATATTCAATGATAAAAGGAAACAAGCTATGAAGCCAGGAAAAGACATGGAGAAATCTTAAGTGCTTGTGACTAAGTGAAAGAAGCCAGACTGAAGAAGCTACATGCGGTATGATTCCACCTATAGACTATTCCAGAAAAGCGTAAAAGGCAAAACTATAGAGACAGTACAAAGAGCAGTGGTTGACAGGGGGAGGAGGGGAAGGGATAAATCGGGGAGCCCAGGGCATTTTTAGGGCCATGAAACAATTTTGTGTGATCCTGTAATGGTGGGCACATTTGTCAAAACCCAAAGAACGGTACAACGCAGAGAGTGAGCACTAATGGAAGCTAAGGGCTTTAATTAATAATGATGGTGACAAATGTACCACATCGTTGCCAGATGTTAATCCAAGAAACCGTGTGTAAGGGGGAGTAGCGTGGGAACTCTGAACTTTCCACTCAAGTTTTCTGTAAATCTAAAACTGTTCTAGCATGCATCTAAGCAATAATCATGAATGGCTGCTTGTATCACACAAAAAACCACAACCACACATTATGTGCCTCCTGCTGGAAGAACACAAAGCCACCCATGAAGTAATCTTGCAAAACACCAAACACAAACACAAAGCAAAACCTGAATCTCATTGAGCCTTTTGCTCTAAATTCCAATTGGCAGAAAATATTTTAGAAAATGGAGATGACAAAGCAACATGTCAGACCCCACCACGGGGATGCGTTCGGCAACATGCAGCCTATAGGCTTTACAGAGCAGCCACACAATTTCCTCAACCGATAATTTATAAAGACAATAAAAGAGAGAGAGCTGGAAAAGGGGAGCCATAGATGACAAGCAACTCTGAGGCGACTGCAATATGTGGAACTTATTTAGATCCTGAGTCAAATGAACTCTAGGGGGAAAACATTGCGATAGTTAGCATTTCTGAGAGAGCTGCAAAAGTTGAATACTAATTGGATATTTGATGCTTTTAAGGAGTTGTTAATATTTTTAGATGTGATAATGATATTGCAGTTTCACATATAAAATTAGAGTCCTCTTGTAGAGATCAATACTGAGATATGAATATGGATAAAATAATATGTTAATTAGGATTTACTTCGAATAATACAGGGAGGGGATGTACGGATGGGGGAATAATGATTGGCCATCAGTTGATTTTTGTTGGATCCGAGGGAAGGATATGGGGGTTCCTTATACTTTATTTCAGAGGCTGGCAAACGAAGGCCTGTGCACCGAATCTGAATCTAGCCTCCCACTTGTTTTTGCATGGCCTGTGAGCAAAGAATGGCTTTTACCTTCTTAAACTGAAGAAGAATATTCCATTACACATGAGTATTGTACGAAATTCAAATGTTAATGCCCATAAATAAAATTTCATTAGAACACAACCACACTCTCTACGGCTGCTTTCGCACTACTGCAGCAGAGCTACTAGTTGAGACAGAGACCACACCACTGCAAAGCCTAAAATATTTTCTCTCTGACCTTTTATGGAAAAAGTTTTACAACTCCTGTACTATTCTCTAAATTTGTGTATGTCTGACATTTTTACAAAATAAAAAATAAAAAAAACAAAAAAAACCCCAAGAGCCCATGTTGCTATTTCCCAAATGTGGCCAAATATTAACATTTGGGGGGGGGGTACAGCCATAAACAAGGAAGGAGAAAAGAAAAATGCTGCTCTCCACTTTACCCTTTCTCAAAGAAACCCCTGCCCCCATGTTTTCCACGTGGCCCCCACGTTCCCACACCTTATCTGTCCCAAATTCCACCAGCTCTGCAGATCAGGGGGTGTCGCTTCCATTGCGAAATCATGTTTTTCACTAAATTAATCTTGACCTTAAGTCCAAGGGGGAAATTGCATTGTTATCACCCGTGGCTTGGCAGGCCTGGCTCGCTTCTCACATTAAATTCTCCCCCTGGAGCCATCCTTTGATGACCTGCACCCAGGCTGACCGTCAAGCAAATGAAATTGTTTATTAAAGCCACGGACTTTAAGGTGCCTGCTTAAGATCGGTGGGAACTCGGTGAGAGCCTGTCAATTTAGAGCCTTCCTGCAGCTCTGGATTCTTCCACTGCAGGTGTTGGCGGTGGCTCCGGGCCACCCCACGTAGATTTCTGCTGCGATCGGACCATCAGGTGCCAGCCTCGGCCACGCCGAGCGCCCTACAAAGCCTCATCTCGTCAGTTCTCCAGGCAGCTCCCGTCCTTCAGGATGGGTCTCGGGAAGTTAACAGGGTGTAAAGGAGAAATGGCCTGTTGTTGGCAGAGAGCCGCGGGATGGTGCCCTCCTGCCGCGGTGGCTGCCCTCGGCTGGCCCATCCCAGGCAGCAGCTTGCGTGGCAGCCCGAAGGTTTGGGTGGCCGTGTGTGCTCCCGAGGGGCAGTGCTTGGCTGCTGCCAGCCGGGGCCACCAAGGGTCCCGGAGCAGGCCCCGGCTGAGCCACGATGTCACCTCTGTCACCACTTCCTGGGGCCAGAGGCTTCATTCTGGAACCCCAATGCTCCCGATAGTGCTCCCCAGCAGCGACTCCGCACAGAGGCTGGCTCCCTTCCGAGGCTGTGAGAGAGTGACTCGGGCGTGTCTGTTTCCCTCGGATCCCAAAAGCACAGGTGCCAGGCTTCCTGGCAGCCACCTACTGCCTGGCTCCCTGGGGACAAGGACGGAAAACTCCCCGGGGTGTGGGGGGACGCCATGTGCTGTGTCTGGAGCCTCCCACCTCGGTCCAGAAGGGCTTCACTCGGCCTTGGGCAGCCAGCCACTCCAGGCAAGCTGGGAAGGGGCTGTCTGTGAAGCTTCCAGAAGGTTTTGGGTGAGGATGGAGCTGGGCCCTTTACATACAGAGAGGGAAGGAGGAAGAGACTAAAATGAGCATAAACCCAAAATTCTTCCTGTAACCCAGGCCCTGTGTGATCCGGCCTCTGCCTCTCTACCTCGTGACACCCCACTTTCCCTGATGCCCCGTCTTCTCTCTGGTCTTTCGGCTGCTCAGACAGGCCGGGGTCTGCAGCCTTGGGGTCTTTGCACACACGGTCCCCCTGAAAGTTCTCAGGCCCTGGGTTCTCCTGCTCCACCCTCCACTCATGGCAGAGCCAGGCTGCCCCTTCCCTCAGGTCCTGGGAGGGGGCCCCCACCCTACTTCTCAGATCCCCCTGCTGCACCATCTCAGCACTTTGCGTGTCTCCATCACGGCCCTGACGCACTGGCAGTGGCCTCACTTATTGTTTTGTTTGTCCATCTTTCTTCTCTTTCTCCCACAACTGGCCTGTGAATTCCTAGAGAACAGGGCACTGCATCTATTCTATTTTCCACGGTACATCGTGGGTGCCCACCAAACATTTATTGAATGAACAGGTGACTACTTGGGGGTGACCGTGTTAGATTTTACCTCTTATCCCCAGCTCCCTCTGAGATTGACTAAGCGATGTTCTCAGGGTTTGTTCAGTTAGTGCATTTTCCAAGGCCCTCCATTTCTTCTGCTCCTCCTTTGTGTTCTCCGTCTTCCAGTCATTTTGCTGCTTACTCTCAACTTTTATCCGATGGGCAGAAGGAGTGATTCGCTTCTCGTTGACAGATCCCACCCGACACTGGGCCAGGCCAGGGGTCCAGCTGTCAGCTCAACTATCACGTAGGGATTATTTATGATTTCAAGTATCCATGAGATTTCTGCTCCCTGAGAGCAGGCGGTTGTATTTGGCCAGAATAGGCCAAACGGCTGTAACAGACAACCCCCACGCCCCGGAGGCTGGAATCACACAGTGAGAGTGTATTTCTCACTCATGCAGAGCCCAGGCAGAATGTCCCCAGTCACACAGGCCTGCTCCAAGGAGGGACTCGAGGATCCCCGTCCCTTCCATTGTGTGACACTGCCGTCTCCAACCCCCGACCTCCAGGTCCCCCAGGCAGGCCGGGACACCACTCACATCACCTGCTGTCAGCCAGAACGGTCACCTGGCCCCACGCCGATGTGGGACAGGGCAGGGGGGCATCGAGAAAGGTGACCCCGGGGCAGCCGCTTCCAGAAACAAGGCTTGCCGGGGGGCACGAACGGCCCCTGCCACCGCAGCAAGTCAGAGCCGACTGGAAGGGTGCCCCTGGCTCTCACCCCCTTAGACGGACCGTGGGCTCAGCAAACTCCGAGGCCCCTGCACAAGAGACAGAGTCCCTCGGGAGCTATGGAGAGCGGCACCCCTGTTTAGGATCCCCTAGTAGGACCTGAAGGTGCCTGCCCTGGCTGCCCCGAAGCCCTCAGTCCAGTGCTCTGCCTGGGCCTGGCTGACCCGAGACGGCTTCCTTGGTAAAGGATCCTCTTCTCTCTCCTCTCATCAGAACTCCCCTTTCTTTGACTTGGTTTATCACATTTGGGTGTTAGGAAGAAAATGGTCCTATGTGTTAATTCTCAGTAAGCCATGAAGGACTGATAACACAGCCCACTTGGAGACACTTGCCTCTAAAGCAGGAGGAAGACTACAGACGCAGACGTGTCACAGACGGAATTGCAACAGGGTGGCAAACAGAGGGGAAGGACCTCAGGCCACTGGCGTGGAGGGCCACCGAGTTTGGCGAGGAGGCCTTCCTGGCGTCCCTTACGTCATGCACGTCACCACCTTCTCCAGCTAATCGAGCCGGTTAGGGCAGAGCAACAGCTATCAGGCCCGTCTCCTGGCAAAGGCACATCTGAGATGGTGACTTGCCTCACAGCTATTGGCACAGATTCCTCCCTTTCCCCACCCCCACATCCACTCGTCAGCAGGTCCGATCACCCCCCACCCCCAAAAAGCATCTCAGATCCACCCCCACCAGCCCCCACCCCCATCCCCAGGCCAAGCCGCTGCCACCTCTTGCCTCAACTCTTGCAAAACCCTCTAACTGGACTAGTCACTTCCCCCTTTTCCTTACATAACCTGTTCTTGCAGTCCTCCCAGGGGGTGCTTGACCACTTTTTTGCTTTGTCTGTTTTCTGTTTAAAGGGTCCTTCTGTTTTCTTTCCTTTGCAGCTCTTTTTGTAAACTTTTATTGTGGAAAATTTCAAACATATACAAAGTGACAGAGACTATAGTACCCTTCCCACTGGTCACCCAGCTCTGATGCTTATCAACCCACAGCCAGTCCTGCTTTAACTCTCCCCTATCCACTTCTCCCCTCCCCACCAGGCTCTTCTGAGGGCAATCCTTGAAGACAAAGGATCCTTGTAAAATACAGATGAGACAAGACACTTCCTAGTCTGAGAATTCAACAACTTCCCAAAGCAGCCGCTCAGCGGCACTGCAAGCCCCCCCGACCCGCCCTCCTGCCCCCCAGCCTGGCTGTTCCTGGGCTCACCGAGGACACCCACCCCAGGGCCTTTGCACTGACTCTGCCTCAGTGTGCAAGTCTCAGCTCAGAGGACCCCCCTCGCAAGGCCTTCCCCAGGAAGCCCACCTATGGTAGCCTCCCCCACAGCCCCAACCAGCCACTCTCTACCATAGCACTCTGAAAACAGTTCGCTCCTTTTCAAAATTTGCTTGCACCGTCTGAAATAAAAGCCCCAGAAAAGCAGAAACCTTGTATTTTGTTTCCCAGGATAACGTAACAAAGTCCTACAAACTAGGTGACTTTAAACAACAGAAATTTATTTTCTCCCACTTCAGGAGGCTAGAGGTCCGGGATCCAGGTTCTTTGGGGCTCCTCTGTTGGACTCTGGGGCTCCCGGCAATCCTTGGCGTGTCTTGGCCTGTGAACGCTGCCTCCATCACATGTCTTCTTCTCTGTGACTCGGCATCCACATTTGCCCCTTCTAATAAGGACCAGTCCGAATGCATTTAGGGCCCACCCCAATCCCGTAGGACCCCATCGTAGCTCGATTCCATCTGCAAAGACCCTATTTCCCAATAAGACCATGTTGACAAGTTCCAGCACTATGTGAGTGTTGGGGGGACATTATTCAGCCCAGGACACCGCGTCAATTTTATTCGATGTTATATCCGCAGGGCTAGACCAGGGCCTGCCATGTAATAAGCACTTAATATTTGTTGACTAAAAAAACTAAAAGAATAAAAATTTAAAATATTAACTTTAAGACAGTTTTTAAAAATGAAAGTTTCCTGGTGCACTTATAATTTGTTGGAAAAATATGTATTTATACAAATTAATTTTTTAAATGCTTATTGTGCAAAGGCATCTGCGTCTGTGAAAAATCGAAACTGACTGAAGGATCAAGATGGTAGAGCAGATGTTTGGCTCCATCCCCCTACGGAAGCTGTGAACAATCAGCAAGAGCTGCCAGAAACGTCTTCCTCAAAGTTCTAGAAAACAGCAAAGGTCTACAGTAACAGGGCAAGCGTTGAATCAAGAAAAAGGACACTTAAAAGCGGTCAGATCTCAGGGTGCCTGGTTGCCCCCCCCCCACCCCTCACTAGCTCAGCTCCCAGGGCAGGGGTCCCAGTCCCAGAGGGAGCAGAGTGACCCTCGTGCACATGCTAGGAGTGTGGGTGTCTGGCCCAAGCGTCTGGTGGTGCCAGAGGGACTTGCCATAAATTCTGCATGTGGAAGGTGGCTCACAGAGCTCTCCTACAGAACGCGGGCAAGTTGGGCTGCCTGGGGCAGGGGATTTGGGCTGTAGGACATACAGTGCAGTGCCTGGGACTGTGTGGAAACTGTTTCCTAAGGAAGATGGGACATTCGTATACATGTAAATGGGGGCATTCCTTGGGGCACAGGTACATGCCCAAGACAAGATGCATGCACAGATCAGGGAGGCCCCCATGCTTTGGCCTTGGACTATTCTCTAAACTCATCATATGGAGAAGCCCCAAAGGCAAGCACTCTCACAGGCCCATCTGCAAGGACTGGGAAAGTTATAGTATTGGAGTTAAGTTGGTAGCAAAGCAAATGAAATTGTTATGAATTTGGGATGTTAAATTTAAGCCCCATGGTAACTACAAAGAAAATATCAGAAAATGTGCAAGCTCATAGAGACAGAAATTAGAGTACAGGTTGCCAGGGGCAGGAGTCAGGGAGAATGGGGAGTTATGCATAATGGGTGTAAGGTTTTCTGTTTGGAGACATGAGGACGTTTTAGCAATGGAAGATGGTGAGGGCACTGCAACACTGTGAGTGTGTTCGGTCCCACTGAATGGTATGCTTGGGAGGGGTTAAGATGAGAAAGTTTGTTGTATAAATATTCCCACAAGAAAGAAAAGAGGAAGGAAGCAAGGAAAGAAAGGGAGGGAGGAAGGAAGGATGGATGGAAGGAAGGAAGGAAGGAGGGAAGGGAGAGAGGGAGGGAGGGAGGGAAGGGAAGGAGGGAAGGAAGGAAGGGAGGGAGGGAGGGAGGCAGGGAGGGAAGGAGGGAGGGAGGAAGGAAGGAAAGGACGATGGTAATTAAATGCAACACAAGATCTGGGATGGGATCTCACAAGGCAACAGAAAAGCCTCCAGGGGCAATATTGGGACATATGAAAAACTGGAATATAGACTAAGCTTTAAATCAATGTTAAATTTCTTAAACTTGAAAATTGCTTATAAGCTGGGTTACATAAGTGAATATCCTTGTTCTCAGGAAATGTGCATGGAAGCATTAAGTGTTTGAGGAGCCTAATCCATACAATCTACACTCAAGCTCAGAAAACAGATTGATAAATGGACAGACAGGTGGATAGATAGAATGATACAGCAAATGAGGCATAATTTTAAAAATTGGTGGATGTAGGTATCTGGGGGGTAGGGATATGTTGGAGTTCCCTGTATAGGGTTTGTATTATTTTTGTAACTATCTTGTAAGTTTGAAATTATTTCAAAACAAAAAAAAAAGTTTAAGTGGCTGGAATTCTGCTTCTGCACACAGGAAAAGAAAATCAGGGCTGAAATTACTAATTTAAGTCCTTAGAAATAGCTCATTCTTCCAGCTAAGAAGAGAATGGAGGGATCCATGGCTTATAAAGTTCATTTAGAACTGACATGGTTTGTAGAGTTCATTCAGATGACAAGACCATAACTCCCCACCTCTTAGTGCCATGACATGCCAGAAGAAACATCTCTGCAGATGTTTCACATAAATTCTGAAATTTGAAATAAAAGATAAAAATTTTGATCTGTTGGAAAAAAGCCTTCACTGAAAACTTTTGTGCGTTTGGTGATCCTCTTCGATGGAACTCAAATTGTAAAATGACATTGCCCTGTGCTTTGCATTCTTCTGCATTGTCTTAAAATAAATATGCACATTATTTTAAAAATTGTTGAAAAGCCACCCAAAAAGCTCTTCTCCCCACCCCCGCCAGTTGCCCTACACCCAACAATTTCTACCCATAGCAGCTCTGTCTCCATCCACCGTTTTTCTCCTGTCCCTTCCGCCTGTAGGAAGACTTTTCCAGAACTGGCTTTCAATAGTGGTGAATATACCTGCGAGCGTTGCTTTACACAAGAAAGGCGCAGAAGTTTCACACTGATTAACTCCGCATTAATCAGATGCTTCTTAGCCTTCTAGAAGGTCTTCTTTTGCAAACACCGGTGCTGCTCGTGCTCGGGGTGGTTCGGCTGCCCGGATCCAGTCGCGGGGCCCCCGCGCAGGAGCGCTCTGCACCCCGCAGGCCCCGCCGTCCCCACGCACCGGGCCTGCAGCGCGTGTTCGCGTCCCCGCCGCTCGCAGACCGCCGGCCGTGTCTCCCCCGCGTCCCTCGGCCGGCAGGGTTGATTCCGGGGCTGGCAGGAGCGCGCAGGGCCCTGGGCACCCTCCAGCCCGCCCCCCTTGGAAGACCCAGCGCCGAGGCAGGCCTGACCCGGGCGGAGCGTCCCCCCTCAAAGACACACCACACACAGCCCCCGGGGACGGGCTCCGGCCTCCTGGGCCCTGCACCCTGCCTCGGCGCCCTCTGGCGCTCGGTGGAGCGGGGCTGGCGACTCTGGGGCAGAAGTCTCTCCAAAGAAGCCACTTTGAGTTCCGTGGAGGCCTGGGGTCCAAGGACTGCATTGCATTCAACGTCATATTGAGCATCTCTCCCGGCACCAGCGAAAACCCTTTACAGAATTAGCTCATTTAAGCCTTATGAGGTAGAATTATTGTTTGAGAGTCACTTGAGGAAAGTGAGTCACAGAGGGGGTATGAATCACAACTGTAAAAGGGGAGCTGAAACTGAACCCAAAGCCTTCTGACCCCAATGGCCGAGCACAAAGGGACACAAAGAGAGCACAGAAAGAAATTGCACAGACCTTGGTGCCACCTTGCCTGGGCTCAAATCCCAGCTCTGCCACTTTTTAGCTGTGTGACCTTAGCAGTTTGCTAAACCTCTCTGTGCATCAGTTTCCTTGCATCTACAATGGGGATAATAATAGAAACTATCACATGGGGTAGTGTGTACATTAAATCAACTAATATGTGTGAGTGCTTAAAACAGCATCTGGCATATAAAGTGCTATGAAATAGATAAGAAAATAATAAAGAGCTCTGTGCTGACTTCTGGAAGTGCTATGATACTGCTTCCCGTTTTTGCACAAGCCTGTTTGGCTAGCTGCTGTCTCCCCCGGCCACTGGAGGACACTAACCCCCCAGACGGCCTCTCTCGAGGCCTGGCTTCCCAGGCTTGGCGGGCACTGTGTTCCCCACCAGCGAGCTTGATGCCCCCTGCCCCAGCTGCATGGACGACTGGGCACCCCCCAGTGCTGTTGCCGATGCCACCGGCATCCCCAAGGCAGAGCCAAGGCCACGGAGGGCCAAAGCCAGCAACAGCCCATGGGTCTTCCAGAGCACTTAGGGAAACTGGGTTTCATTTTTGTTCTCACAGAATCCACTCGTGGGAGTCTGGGCTGAGGGTCAGCTCGGAGGCAGAAGGGAGCCTGACCCCTCGTGTCCAGGTGCCTGGAGCTCTCTCCTTCTCTCTCACCACCCACCCGCCTCCTTCAGGTCAGAGGTTCACGGCCTTGACGGCCCTGTGCTCTGAAAACTGTGCCAGGGGGTGTATTATCTCCGTCGTCATCATCAAACCCTCGAGGGGAGTCATGGTCCTCAAACTGCCAAAGACGCTGGCTTCAACAGGAGGAGGCCACCTGTTAGGCAGGGTCCTACTGGAGATGGAGTTAGGGGGGCAGAGGGTCTGTAACTGAGCAACACCTGGGAAAGAGCAGGGGTAGAGGCTGTCAGCCTCCCGCCACACTCGCATCCAGGCAGCGGGTCCTGGGCAGGAGGGAGCTCTGGGCAGGGCCCTCTGTCTGCCCCATGGCTCCTGGCAGCCTCTGCCTGCTCCCCTCACCTACACCCTTAGTGAATGCCCCCAGTGCGCTGGGTCCTGCCCTTGACCTGGGGAAGAGGTTGGGGGTCCTGCTGGACTGGAGAAGTAGGTTGTGGACAAGGGAAGTCTCTACCTTGGAATGCATCAGTTTCTCTGTGGTGGTGGCTTAGAATCTGGAATACGTTTTCTCATGGAAATCCTACTATAAATGGGGCTTTCTTGTTAAAACCTACTCATTTCATAACAACGTGGAAATCTTGAGGACAGGGCCCCAGAAGACCGCAGAGGCCCCAGCTCCTCGGAGCTGCCCAGCTTGTCAGCCGGGTGGAGGCCGGGCAGCCGCTGCCGTGGCCGCCGGGAGAAAAAGGCCGCATGGACTGGCAGAGGCGGCATGGCGGGAGCCGGGCTGCACCCGGGGTCTCGGGGCTTCACTAGCCAAGGCAGGAGGGGCCGGCGGGTAGAGACACATGGCAGAGGGCGAGAGTCGGGCAGATGTGGGGCACCGTAGAGCGGGGCACATGGCCCCTTCAGTAGCCGGATGTCTCCCCTCCTCTCCAGCTCCCGCCAGCCCAGGCCCCCGCCCCGACCTGGAAAGCCCTCCCAAGGCTGGAAGGAGCCGACACCCCCGGCCACTCCTTCCTTAGCCCTTGCAAGGCTGCTCCTGCCCTCCCGGGAGGCCGTCCCGGAACCGGCCACCAGGTGGCGCGGCCGCCCGTCCTCCTCCAGGCCCCGTGGCCGAGCATGGGCGGTGGGGCCGCTGCTGACCGGGCTCCGGGGGCCCCCATCCAGAGAAAGCTCCAGGCTCCCGTTAAAGGGACCAGCTTCCTTATCCTCCAACGCCGAGAAGCCTCCACGCAGCGGCAGTGGAGTGGATTTCATGTGACTCAGGTGAGAAAACGTCTAAAGGATAAAACACAGAGCCGTTACCCTTTAAAATCCTAAAACCGTTGTTCTGGTGTGCCCAGTGCCTAGACTGGTCCCACGACAGGGCTCTAGTTTGCTTCTGTCTCACCAAGCCCCCCGACTCCAGACAGGCTGAGGGTGGGGGCTTGTGGAGGGGTTGGTGTCCAGACACTTCAGGATGCCCTTGCTTCACCAGGACCAATCTGTCAGGGCATCTGTTACAATTTGGGGGTGGAAAATCGGAAATATGGTCCCTGGTGATATTTCCTATATGTCTACAGGACACGTGCCATGGGCTCCAAAAGGTACCATGTTCTCAACCAACTAGACCGCATGGAATCAGGTTAGGCGGGACTTGGGAGCAGGCTGTGCACCAAGAAAAGGGAGCTGAGGCCCTAGGCAGGGTCCAGGGTTCTGAATTCAGATCTGCCCCAGGCAGCCTCACCTCTGGATGCTGGTGAGGTTGGGGCTCAGCATTACCGGATGGGGGGTAAAGGCGCCAGGAGGAAAGGCTGCCTCTCCTGGGACCCTAAGCGATTGCTCTGCCTTTATGTCAAACCCTCACCCGTCGCCCTTTCCTCATTGATCCTTGGAGCCATTGCGGGCCCTGCTGGAAGGCAGCATAAGAACCTGCCCCATTTTTCCCCGCTCCTCATTCCTGCCTCCATTTCCTTGCATCTGTTTTCAGTGTATAATAAACTGATAGTCTGTGTCTCCTTTTGCAAACTACCTTAAATCCTTTCTGGAACAAAGCAGAACACAAAGAAAATAACACAGATACCAGATGTGTCCTCTCCGTGGCATAGCATGAGGTCAAAGGGCACATGTGTTACCTGTAACCCCAGAGTCTTCAAGTTCTCTGCCAGGCTGCCAAGCAGTGATTTGTCCCTGTTCTCTCTGCCCATTCTCTCCCCTAAGTTCGGGTGAACTTGAGATCTGGACACCTCCAAGTACTGCCTTCTAGACTTTTGTCTTTGTCATGTGTTCCAGTTTGCTAATGTTACCATTTTGCAAAACACCAGAAATGGATTGGCTTTTATAAAGGGAGTTTATTTGGTTACAAAGTTACAGTCTTAAGGCCAGAAAGTGTCCAAGGTAAGGCATCAACAAAGAGCATCTTGGCTGGAGAAAGGCCATTGGCACCCAGGAAACCTCTCTCAGCTGGGAAGGCACGTGGCTGGCATCTGCTTGCTTCCAGGTTGCACTTCAAAATGGCATCCTCCAAAGTGTTGCTCTTGGGGCGTTTTGTCCTCTCTTAGCTGCAGCTGCTCTGCATCTGGACCTGTGTGTCTCTTTTGAAAGTACTCCAGTGATCCAATAAAGACCCACCCTGAATGGAAGGAGCTGACATTCCATGGAGATAATCCAATAAAGGTTCTCACCCACAGTTGTTTGAGTCACATCTCCATGGAAACACTGAACCAATGGTTTCCAACCTAATCAACACTAATACATCTGTCCCCACAGGACTGCATCAAAGAATATGGCTTTTGGCAGGACATAATATATCCAAACTAGCATAGCATGTAATAGACAAAGCCTTATTTTTCTGATTTTCTAATTTCAGAAAGTGTATTCTAACCTCCGGAGGACTTAGGTGACTGACTTGAAATCTAAAAAAAAGTTTTATTTTTTCCTGTTCACAGACGTAGAGGCAAACCAGCAATATTATTTTTCTTGTTTGGCTGATGCCTTCAAATCCTATTAAGAAACTAAGAAAAAGTTGTGGTAGGTTGACTCAAAAACTCCTGTATCCTCAAGGTGATACACTTTGGCTGCCATTGGCCACTCCAAGTATTAAGGCACTTTTAGAAGTCCTCGATTCCTGAATCTCCAAGTCTTGCCCGCAAATCTGGACACAGTAGGTGCTCAATAATATTTGGTGAATGACTGAATGAGTCGACACAGCCAAATCAAGACCTTGGGGAAAAATGAATGAATTCATTGGGTCAGTCCTTGGCAATGCCCTTACCCAAGCGCCCAAAGATGAGAGGATTTGCTAAGCTGATGAGGAAAGACTGGGGAGAAGGCTGGCCACTGAGAAAGGGCAGCTTTGAAGGATGTAGTAGGGTGAATCATGAACCCCGAGGAACGTCATATCCTTAATCTTAAGGTAGGTTCCTGTGGGTGTGAAGATGCTATTTTTAGTTAAGGTGTGGCCAACTGAAGCAGGGTGGGTCTTAATACAGATTACTGGAGGCTTTGTAAAGAGAACAAACCAGAAGCCACAGGGATACGCAGGAAGTGGACGGAAGAACACAGGGAACACAGGGAAAGAAGAAACACAGGGAAATGCAGGAAGTGGACGGAAACCAGAGGAGCAGACAAAGGAGAGAGAGCTCGTCACGTGGTGGGAGGCAGCAGTGCCAGCCAAGAAGCCCCAAGGATTGCAGTGGGGCAGTGCCAAACACCGCAGATTTCAGGGAGAAAATGAAACCCTGATGATGCCTTAATTTGGGACTTCTAGCCTCCAAAACTGAGTCCATAAATCTTGTTCAAGCCAACCCGTGGTGTGGTGTTTGTCATGGCAGCCTGGCAGAAAGACGAGGTGGACCAGGGGTTCTCTGGGAAGCACCTGGAGATGCCTTTGTTTTATAAAACGAACCCCTTCGCTGCCCTCTTCTTCCGACCTCCCCTCTCTCTTATATTAGCAACTCACCTTATTAATGCCTGCGACAGACCCCTGAGATACTGATTCTAAAATCCTTTATTCCCCACACCTCCTTCTGAAGGTTTGTCCTGAGAGTTTATTTCCAAAGATTTTGTATTATTGGCCAGGCCTTAAAAGCTTAAAAGAATAAAGAGTGTAATTAGTCTGTGGGTTCCGGCTATATAAACAACCGATTTCTCTAACTCAGGACAGAAGTTGGATTTGGCAGGGACATGCATTTTTACTTAAAATGTGCATTTGTTTAAAAATTTCACCCAGTGGTATTTTTCAGCTCGGCATTACCATCTCATTCTCCCTGGCTCGCGCCTCTCCTACTTTTTCTTTGACTTCTTTTTGGGGATTTTTGAGCACCCCAGCATTTCGGGGCCCAGCTTTAGAAGAACAAGACAAAGCTTTGGCAAAGAGACCACAGGGCAGCCTGAAAACATCAGCTTTCCTACCCAGCCTCTCTCCTTGCCAAGGCCTCCTCAGGCCTGGTGGAAATACTTTCCCTACGAGGTTTACAAGGCACTGATTTACGAAGTCATTGATTCCCTTCATAAAGGAGCTTCCTATTAGTCATCGAGATAGCAGCCATAACCCCGAGAGCCCAAGGATGCAATGAGGAGCCCAAATGGCAGAGGGTGTGGGGGGCCCAGCGAAATCCTTTCTCCTTTTGGGCGTCAGACTTCTGCTTTACCAGGAAGTGTCGCAAATGCCTTAATCACTGCCTCATGCATTTGTTTATTTTTTTAATTCCTTCTCAGAACATTTAGAAACATTGTGTAGGCCCAGACTGACAACTCCGCCATGTGTGTTCTCTGTCCTAAGTGGGCCACGCCAACTACTTCCAGGATGGTGGGGTCCCCGAGGGGAAGGGGTGGGGGGCCAGGGTTGCCTCCCCTGGGGTGCCCAGAGTGCCAGGCAGAAAGGGCCCTGTGTTCCCAGAGCTCAGGTCACTCCTTGGAACCCAGCCTGAGAGGGGGACCTTCAGCCTTTTCAGGGACACCCTTGCAACAGAGAGCCCTTTCCTGCAAGCCCTGGCCGAAGGAACAGCCCCTCCACCAGGGCCTCCAGGGCCCTGCACAGCTCAGCCCTGGGCCCCAGCACAGCCCCCTCTTGACCTCAATGTAGATTTGTTTTCTAGACCCAAAATGGCTATAAAAAGGGTTGGAAACCAATGGCAGCTGTGATGTAAGGAAAGCAGCATTTTCCAGAACACAGCTCCACAGACTTCCTGCATCACAACCAGCAGGAAAGCTCGTTAAAAATGCAGGCTCTGCCCCCCCTGCCAGCACTCACCAATAAAACCAGAATTTCTGGTGGAGGTTGGGGGGGGTTGGGGGGAGTGCTCCGCAGTCAGGGAGGAGAGCTCAGGATTCCTGCATCTTGCCTCGGGGTATCAGGGAAGGGGGGCCCTCTTGGGCTCCCATCCCAGAAAATTTTCCTTCCAGATATAGAAAGCCTATGCTCCCGAGGATGGGAAGAGCCTGGAGGAGGCGGGGAGCCCCCAGGCCAGTGCCTCTCGAGGATCTGAAATCTTGTGCATGGCAGTGGTTCTTGCCTTGTGCTCCTGGGAAGAGCCCAAGAGAGAGACCACAGCCCTTCTAGAAAACCCTCCGGAATCTGGATTTCAGTCACTCTACAGCTGGCCCGGGTGCCCCCCTCCCCCAGCTGCCCGCTTGGCATTTGGGGTCTGGCCCTGTCCTGTTCACAGTCCCTGGTGAGGCGCAGCCGTGAGCCGTCTTCAGGAAGCCCCTTAGAGGGACACCCCGTGTCAGGGCCTTCGGGGACGGTGCCCCCACCATTGACCAGCCGGCAAAGCCAGAGAGTATCGTCCCCTGCAGCCCCCTGGGACACCCATGTCCACAGGGAGCTTTTCAAAAGGAGGCCGGGGTGTCCTCCCTGCGCTGGCCTTCCGCTGCGCCGCGCCGTCCTGGGCGAGGAGGCAGGAGCCACGGCCTGGCCTGTGCCTTGCAGGTGTGTGACGTGGATCCGTTACTTCCCTTCTCCGAGCCACAGGCTTCCCTTACCTGCGAAACAGAAATAACAGCAATCAGGGAGCTAATGTTCCTGCAACATTCACGAGAGCACAAAGCTCAGGGCCCAGCACTTGGTTGATGTTAAACACGTCTGCTTCGCCCTTTCCCTTCTGTGGGTTTCAGACACCCCATGCACCCACGCCGGACGGCCACACTCTCAGAAACGGAGCCACAGAGCCACGCCAATGGCCCAAGTTTGACACGCGATCCTTCATGCCTGCTACTCATTCCCGAGTTGGAGTGGAGATAATTCTCATCAATTTTGAAAGCAACAGGTTGGCCCGTCTGTTGAGGACACGTTCTGACCAGGAGTCTGCTCCACCCAGCTAGGAGAGGGCAATGCCAAGGCCAGCTGGCTCCTTGGTTTTCCCCTGAACCCCCAGGCACCGGGGAGGGGGCGGGGAATGTGGGATGTATTTAAACACACTGTTGCATGCAACTGACATGGATTGGGGCACCCAGGAGCCCGGAGCAGCAAGCTGGCACCCATCTAAGTGTTCCGAATTCAGAGACAGCATCGATGCCAGAAGCTGCTGGGTAGCAGAATTCTGCGGTCTGCTAATTGTCTTGGAAGCAAATTCTTGAATTGGAAAAAAGAGAAAGCAACTGTAATTAAAACTTCCTTTGGGCAGAGCTTCCCGGGAAAGGAAACTGGCACATTTCTTACATCCCAGTTAAGCTCTGGTGCCGAGCTAGGAACTTTGCATCCACGGACCCTCTCGCGGCAGCCCACGGGGGTGGCTGTTATTGTCACCAGGAAATGGAGCGCTGGCTGGATGACCCACCGGTCAGTGGGCTCCTGGGTTAGAACTGGGATATGACGCCCAACTGTGGAGAAAGGGAATCGTCTCCTTTCCTTTTTAACCCTGAAGCTTTGTGCGTACCTTCTCCCAGAGGCTGGGTTTCCTCGAGACCAGAACAAAGCATCATTTTTGTCGCCAATGCCTCCTGCATTCACCGCAAGGCCAGAAGGCTGGACAGCTTCCTGGTCCCTCATGGGTGCCCACCGGGAAATACACTGTCTCGTCTCAAAGGCCATACTTATCGGGACTGGAGGGGATGGAAAGCATCAGAGATGGAATAAAACAATGCAGGATTAAGTGCCGTGCCACCCCCAGCAGGCAGAACCCCACAAAACCAAATTATGAGGGGGGGACAAGTTCCTCTCCCCAACCCCCTTAGGTCCAGCCACTGTGGGCCTGTCCACCTCTGACCTCTGACCTCCTCCTGGCCCACCAGCCACGGCGGGGCCTTCAGCGCGTGCTGTTCCTCCAGCACCCTGCAGCCCCTTTCACATCCTTCTCACCCTGCTCAAGGCCCCCTGTCCTGGGCACCCCCGGGAGATGAGGACAGCCTGTGGCTCACACCTAGTTTACTCTCCTTTTGTGCAGTGTTAAGATTGTGTGTTTACGCATTTGTCCTCCTCGTTGAACTGCAAGTGCTTCCAAGGACAAATCCCGCTGTGCTTGGCGAGGCTCCCCGAGCGTGTCTCCCGGGCTTTGGCACGTGGGGGCCTCGGTAAATGCCAAGCGGCCGACAGATCGAGGGGACCGTGGCCGGGGAAGAGGATGTTTGCACTTCCAATCCCCGTGAGGACCAGAAGCGCCGGCAGTCGTTCTCATCTCAGACTTGACACAGCCCTTCCTCATCCAGAGATAGTCAGTATGACTTTGTTTCCTCAGAGGTAAATAGGGTTATACTGCCTCATAGAGATTTATGAAGGAATAACCCCAAACTAAATCACAACCCAATGTGCACAAGATCAGAGGAAAAAGGAGAACAAGGGATCCCCCAGAATTCAAAGGTAATAAACAACCCTGGGAAACTATATTTCTTAATCTCCAAGCAGGGTGTTTTAATAAATACCTGGGGCAGTTCATTTCACCTTTA
>PVKY010002500.1:0-25294 GCA_004027775.1 Bradypus variegatus | reverse complement strand
CTCTGATAAGCAGCTTAAAGGGAATTTCCTCAGGTCTCATATAAGTAGCAATGCTCAGGTTCCCTTAATCCAGACACACATCGCTTGTGAGTTAGGCCTCATAAATCTCAAAAACAGTCAGCAAAACACGAAAGGCGATGTTGTTAGAAGGCTCAGATACATTAAATGGGGACATTCAAAACACAGGCCCATTAATCAAACAATACTGATGCCTGGTAGGAAGGAAGACAGCACCTTCCTTTCTCAGAAAGCATCTCATTTAATCCCTGGCTCTCTCCCAAAGCAGGGAGGCTCTGGAGAGGCAGTCTCTGTACATTCCCTCTTTCCGTACGGAGAGGCTGAGCCATTACGGCTGGAGACCATTCAGCAGATGCAGAGTGGAGAAGTCACACTAGCACTCTTGTCCCCAAGCCAGAGCCACCCCTCCTGATAATAATGGCTGGTCTCTGACACAGAACATTTTAAAAGACCTTCCTGGAATCAGAAGACAATAATACCAGGACACGCCACAGAAGGACATGGGAATGAAACCACGTGCCGGCATCTACATGATCACACTAAACCGTGCACACAAATGTTCATAGGAACTTCATCCATTACAGCCGGAGAGTGGAAGCAACCCAAATGCATATCAGCTGGAGAACTGGATCAAAAAAATATGGTGTATACATACAATGGGATAGCACTCAGCCATAAAGAAGGAATAAAATGTTGCTGCATGCTACAACACAGATGAATCTTGGAAAAGGTATATTATGTGAAATAAGCCAGTCATAAAGGACCACATATTATAGGATTCCATTTATGTGAAATATCTAGAATAGACTAAGCTATAAGGACATGGGGTAGGGGAGAACTGGGGTGATAGCTAAGGGGTGCAGGGTATCTTCTTCGGCTAATGAAAATGTTTTAAAATTGATTGTGGTGATGAATCACAACTTGGTGACTATACTAAAAGCCACTGAATTGTATACTTTAAATACGTAAATTGTACAATAGGTGAATTATATCTCAACAAGCTGCTTTTTTCTTTTTTTTAAAAAAAAAAAGGATATTGGAGAACTAAGGCAGAGAGGCACTGTGAAGCTCCAAGGAACGTAAAATTACTCTGGATGAAGAAGGAAAAGGGTAGGAAGACAAGGGAACCATGTTAGCCTCCACGGTAGTAAACGGAGGCCTGGGTCAGGCTGGATCCCCATCTTGCTTTTGCATAGGGGATATGACCCATCTGCACATTCCCAGAAACCTTCTATCTAGACTCTGGGAGGAAGTCTCCCTCCCTTCAGACCTCCAAATCTGAGACACTCAGAGCTGATGAGGGTTACCAGCCCTCACTATCTAGAGCCCTCTGCCCACCCAATCAAACCAGAGATCAGGAATCAGTCAATCCGGGGGAGGGCCTACACATGGCTGTGTTTAAAGAACATCCCAGGAGATTCTAATGCAAGGCAGGACCAATTCCCACTGGGAGAGCTAGCAAAGAAGACCAGTATCTGAAGAGTGGGAAGCACTGGGTGCAATGGGAGCTGAGTATCCTAGTTTACAGGAAGCCTCTGTGTTTCATTCCTGCACGTTCTCCCACTCACGTACCTAAACTCCACAGACATCTACGTGCCACCACGGCAGGGGCAGGGGGTCATCTTGAACTATGCATCTGACAATTTTCACAAATAATGCCAAATGTTTAGAAAAAAATATACAAACCAAGTCAGCTGCTTTTATATAACAGGCAGGAACTGCTCTAAGAATTGTGTTTCATCATTTAAAAGGGGGGGGGGGCTGGACGTTTACATTCAAAGTTCCGAATTTTGTGGGCATTAATTGAGAACTTCTATCATGGTGCCCGGCTGACCCTCTGTTTTACCCAACACTCTTCTCCGTTACATGCCTAAGGATAACAGCTTCCCCCACCTCCATCCCAGCAAGGCCGAGCATAGTTTCCCGGCTAGGTTTAATCCAAGCTACACATAAATAAGCCTAAGTGTGGCTGGTACCTGCTTTACTTGCTTCCCAGAGAAAGACATGTCAGCTTTGAATTCTTTCTTTTGGAACTTCTCTGAGCCAGAAAAATATCAACTCCTGACAGGCTCTTTGGGCCTGTACTGATCAATGACAATTCCTGGAAAACACTGCCTGAATAATTCATCATTGAAAAAAGCTTTTGGATTAAATGATATTACTGGGGCTTCCAGTGTAAATATACATGTGTTCCTAAAGAGCTGGTCCAGCTGGAATGCTGCTTGGAATAATCAGAATGACACCCCATTTTGCAAATTGTAATGCGTTGTCTGCCCGCCCCTGGCCATACCAAAATGCCGCAGAGTCTCAGCCAGGTGTTCTGCCAGCATGTGCTGGAACATCTTGCCACCGTTCATTCCATGTGGTTAAAAGCTACCTTGGATGACTCAGTGTGGTAGCGTGCAGCTTTAAAAATATAATGGAAACCAAAGGTAGGTGGAGGAAAGAAGGAAGGAGGGAGGGAGGGAGGGAAATAATGTTGGCTGCATTTTCTACACAGTAAAACTGAATGGCAGTGGAACAATTCAGTTTTATCTTGGCAACTGGAATGGAGATTTAACACCTAACACAAATGCCAAGGTAACCCATATATTTTTACATACGTCTTAAAGACCTACTCTTCCCCATGGTGCACACATGCACACACTCACACACTGCGAGGATTACTCTGACTAAAAGGAGCAGCACACCTAGGCTGGCAAAATTCTAAAAATAAACAAATCCACTTGGTTCAACACAAGTTCATGCGCCACATCACAAACCAAAACCCCCCAAGATGCACTTTGCCATTCCTGCTTGCTTTTCTGGTTTGTCTTGTCCTTTTGCTTTTCTAACCCTAACCCTTACCTCCTTTTTAAAAGCTTCAAAGCAGTGAGGCCTACAAACAGGAAGGGACATTTGGTACCACTTATTCCCCACCTAGTCAAGTGCAGGGATCTCTCTTTATAGAGAGGGGCATAAGGGAAGGGTCCCACAGCATGAAATTAAATTCTCCACATCCAGAGATAACGGGACTTACATTGCCATGACCTTGGTTTCTCACATACTTTTTCTGGTGCCAAGTCCTATGTTGGGTCCAGTTAAAAAAAAAAAACAAAAAAAAAGAGAAGCCCCAGTCTTCACTCTTCAAGAGTCTAAGCCTAGGTGGGAGCAGAGTCAAGCGTGCATTTACCCCACAGAAGCGCCCCACTGGGAACCAGCAGGGGAGCTCGGAGCCGCCATGATGGGGCCCCTGCCCGAGGCAGCACCGCCCGGGCCCAACAAGACAGCTGGTGAGCGGCCTGCAGTCGCTGCCGCAGCCAAAGGACAGAAGAGCTCCATGAGCCCCCTGGACATTTAGAAAGATTAGCCACCGTGAAAAGGGAAGAGGTGGAGCAGGAGCCAGAGTGGGGAAAAGGAGACGATTAGGAAGGGGCCGGTAGACAGGCCTGAGGCTAGTAAACTGAGGCCTGGGTCAAGCCGGATCCCAATCTTGCTGTTGCAAGGGGGGTATGACCCATCTGCACATTCCCAGAAACCTTCTATCTAGACTCTGGGAGGAAGTCTCCCTCGCTTCAGACAAGCAGAGTCGCAATTTCGTGTTGTTCGTGTAGAAGTAGAAAGACCCCGATGGCTTTTAGACTTAGGAAAATTCAGTCTTAATCAAACTCAGTTAATTATTGACTCAACAAGGATGAAACGTGAATAAAATCATTTGTGCCTTAAGCCAAACTATTAAGAAGACTCATATAGTTAATAGACTAAAAGTCTTCAGAATTCTTTCTTTAGCCTTCGTAATATTCAATCTTGACTCAGTCATTACTGTGCTTATCTCTTGCCGCCAATGACGGATAGACAACCAAGAAAGCCGCATTTATATACAAGAAAAAAGAATGTGGAAATGCCAGAAAACAAATACCGCTACTGTCTTTTACCGGATCGATAAGACAAACATCATATCCCTTCTGAACTTTTCTTAGTGTGAAAAGGTCTCAATTTTTGCTTACTGCTAATTTCCTTTCCAGCAAAAGGTTTGCAGCTCTTTCTCTGTCTCTATAAAATTCAGTGTCCCATCAAGAATATTATACTGAGTGTTCCTAAACTGGGGGGTTTCATTTTATTGTTGACTTTGAGAGCCGGTCATACGTAGCTTGTAATAAGGCCCCTCCTGTAAACATTACTCCTTCATGCCCCCACCACCCCACTCTGTAAACTCTGAAAGCAGCAGAGAGCACCCCATTAACTGCAATGTGAAAGTTTCACTCATAAGAATAAGCCACAAAGTGTTTTCTCCCTTGTGCTCATAACCTTCGTGCTTTATTTAAAATATCAAATTCCCTTTAAGATATGTTTTTCCTAAGACCTGGCACCTCTAGCATATAAGGAGTCTAACTTTTGGGGATAAATGTGCACGGCCTCCCACTGTGACAAACAGGGAAGCGTAACATCTCCCAACACAGTGTTTCTGTAATGTAGTGTTGAGTTCTTACTGCAGGGCTCGCTAATCAGGAAGCCTGCTTTGATCCAACCAAACAAGCATTTATTAAACCTAACATAATGCTAGATGGTTGGGGGTGGGGCAATACACACTATTGCTGCTCACCAATGAGTTATCATAATAGCCATTTAGTATTTTCATAATTAATGTCATTAGTGTGACCCCAAAACAGACTGAGAACTTAAAATTATTTGGCCTCATGGAAGCAGAACTTAGAAATTAAGACCTGAGAGCCTGTCACTGTGTTCCAGGTTTCTCTCCAAGTCCTGAGTTACGGTTCAGTGTCACCACTGGAAGTATCCAGCTTTGGTTATTACTTAGAAGTCTAAACAGTTAGGCTTCCCTTAGAGATGCTTGATTCCGAGGTAATAAGCTTTTCCGTTAATCTGATTTTTAACACAAATATGGCTTTTAAAGAATTCAAATTAAAAACAAATCCTGGAAAGTTCCGAATAAAATTTAAAGAAAAACTCTTACCAGATCAAAACATGGGCCTTTCACGTAGATCCACTCCTTTACGGAACTGTTTAGTCTGACCTCCCCATGTGTGTACACCTTGAGTCTCCCCCACCCCAGCCGCCACCCCAGACCAAGCAGAACACACCTAAGTGAGGGTCGTCAGTTATTCACCCCAAGGCAAAAGGTACATGGTTTCAGGACTTAGCATCAGATACCCCTACAGCTCACTGCGAAATCATTTCGAATCCTGCCTTCATCCAACGTCTGCTACTATGATTATTCTTGGCAAAATTTAACTCCCATGTTTTCTGAGTAGTTCTTCCCCCTTCTGAGTGGTCTGACAGGCAGAAGCCAGGGAATCGACACTCAAAGGCTCATCGATGTCTGTCAGCAAAGACGCCTCACCTTCCACACAGGTGCTCGGTGAAAGACAGAGTGAGCCGCCGAAGTCTCACATCCTCGGCCCCCAGTGAGCCACCCGTCCCCCAAGTGCAGCAGTCACAAACTCGGAACGAGAAAGCTAATACACTTGCATGACAGCATGAGTTCCAGGTGGTACTGTCCGGAAGCTCGGGTTGAGTAGAACACATCCCAGTCTTCCATGACTTCTGTGCACTAATGAAAGCAGGTGGACAAATTCATTCACCGAAACACCCCAACGGAAATTCACTGGTCATAGAGTGGCTTCGAAGTCTCGGTTGAACACATCCACGGAATAGGTGGTCAACCACCTATTAACAAACATGATTATTCCCTTAAATTCCATTTTCAGTCAGTCATAGACATGAAATTCTCCAACAAGGTCACATAACACAAGGGCATCTTCAGAGATCTTTGTCATATGCAGTGCCAACCTGGCACACCATTCTAACTTTAAAAAGGCAGAACAACAACAACGACTACAAACATGTGCCTGACATTTTTTTTAGAGCAGCTGTAAGTTTACAGAGAAATCATGCAGAAAGTGCAGTCTCCTAATAACCTCCCACATAAACATTTTCCCCTATTATCAACATTTTGCATTAGTGTGGCACATTTGCTACAACCGATGAACCAATATTTTTTTGCTTTTATTATAGTCCAGAGTATACATTAGGGTTCACTCTTTGGGTTGTACAGTTCTAGAGGTTTTTTTAATTCTTATTTTTATTATGGCAACATATATACAATGCAACCACTTTCATATATGCAATTCAGTGACGCTAATTACTTTCACAATGCTGTGTGGTCAGTAACTACCACCCATCACCCCAAACAGAAATTCTGTACCAATTAAGCATGAACTCCACATTCCCTCCCCCCACTATATCCTAATTTTTAATTCTATGAATTTGCATGTTCTAATATTTCATATAAGTCAGATCAGACCATTTTTCTCCTCTTACATCTAGCTTATTTTATAATTATATTTTCAAGGTTCATGCATGTTGTAGCAGAACTTCATTCCTTTTTAATAGCTGAATAGTATTCCATTTTATGCATGTAACACATCTTGTTTACCCATTCTTCTGTTGATGGATGCTTTGGATGCTTCCACCTTTTGCTTATTGTGAATAATGCTGCTACAAAATTAGTGTACAAATATCTGTCTGAGTCCTTGCTTTCAATTCTTTTGGGAATATTTCTTAGAAGCGGGATTACCCTCTCATATGGGAATTCTATACTAAACTTTCTGAGGAACCACCAAACTGTTTTCTATAGTGGCTGCATCATTTTACATTCCCACCAACAATACATGAGGGTTTCTATTTCTCTGCATCCTCATCAACACTTAGTATTTTCCATTTTTCTTTTTAATAATAGCCATTCTGGTAGGTGTAAGATGGTATCTCACTGTGGTTTTGATTTACATTTCCTTAATTGCTAATGATGTGGAGGATCTTTTCATGTGCTATTGACCATTTATATATCTTCGTTCAAGAAACATCTATCCAAGTCCTTTGCCCATTTTTTAATTGGGTTGTTTGTCTTTTTTGTTGAGTTGGTGTTCCTTCTATATTCTGGATTTTAAACCCTTACCAGACACATAGTTTCCAAATACTTTCCTCCATTCTGTTGAATGCCTTTTCACTTTGTTGATAATGTCCTTGGATGATTTCTATTCCTCTTTAGTTCAGGTAATATGCATCTTTCTAGAAATGAATCCATTTCACCTAGGGTATCTAATCTGTTGGCATAAAATTGTTCATAGTAGCCTCTTACAATCCTTTTATTTCTGTGGGGTCAGTAGTCCTTCTCCCTCCCCCTTTGATTTCCATTTTAGTTATTTGCATCCTCTCTCCTTTTTTCTTCTTCAGGTTCACTAGAGGTTGGTCAATTTTATTGACCTATTCAAAGAACCAACTTTCAGTTTTGTTGATTCTATTGTTTTTCTATCCTCTATTTCATTTATTTCCCCTCTAACTTTGCTATTTTCTTCCTTCTGCTCACTTTGCATTCAGTTTGCTCTTATTTTTCTGGTTCCTCCATGTGTGAGATTGGTTAGGTCACTGATTTGAGATCTTTCTCCTTTCTTAATGTAAGCATTTAGAGGTGTAAATTTCTCTCTCAGCACTGCCTTTACTGCATCTCATAATTTTGGTATGTGGTGTTTTTGTCTTCATTTGCCTCAAGGTATTTCCTAATTTCTCTATGATTTCTTATTTGACCCAGTACTTGTTTAAGAAATCTACTGTTTGCTTTCCACATATTTGTAAATTTTCTAGTTCTCCCTTTGCTATTGATTTCTAGCTTCATTTCATTACTGCTGAAGATACATTCTATTATTTCAACATTTTAAAATTTATTGCACTTGCTTTGTGACCTAACATATGTTCTATCCTAAAGAATGACCAATGTGCACTAGACAAGCATGTGCATTCTGCTGCTGTTGGGTAAACTGTTCTGAATATGTCTGTTAGGTCTAGTTGGTTTATAGCATTGTTCAAGTCTTCTGTTTTCTTACTGATCTTCTGACTAACTGTTCTATCCATTATTAAAATTGGTGTGTTGAGATCTCCTATAATCAATGTAGAAATATTTATGCCTTCCTTCAAATCCATCAAAATTTGCTTCATTTATTTTGGGGCTCTGGTGTTAGGTGTATATATATTCATAATTGTTATATCTTATTATTGAATTAATCCTTTTATCAATATATAGTGTCCTTTTTTGTCCCTTTTAACAGCTTTTTACTTAAAGTCTATTTTATCTTATATTAAGAAAGTCACTTCACCTTTTTTTGGTTATGGTTTGCATGGAATCATTTTTTTCCCCATCCCTTCAACTTCAACCTACTTGTGTCTTTGAATTTAAGTTGAATCTCTTAAAATAGTATACAGTCAGGTCACACTTTTAATCCATTCTACCAATTTCTGTCTTTTGAACGGAGAGTTCAAGCATTTATGTTCAAAGTAACAATAGATCATGCAGGACTTTCTTCTGCCATTTCTATTTAATCTTTGTAAGTCTTATACATAACTTTTTTGTCCCTCAATTCTTCTGTGAATGCCTATTTTCACATTTATTTGACTTCTGTTTGTACCATATGAATCCCTTCTCATTTTCTTCTGTGTATATATATATATATACATTTTTTTTGTAAAGGCTACCATGGGCTGAAATTTAATGTCATAAATCTATAATGATTCTGTTTGATTTGATACTAGCTTAACTTAAATACCATACACAAACTATGTCTCTGTACTTCTGTGTCCCCCACCTTTCTGTCATTCTTGTCACAAATTATATATGTACACATTGTGTGTGTAAAACCATACATTTACAATTACTATTTTATGCACTGACATTTTAAATCCTGTAAAAAGTAAAAAGAACAGCTACATATCAAAAATAATATACAATAGTACTGGCATCTGTATTTACCCATATGGTTACCTTTACCAGAGATCTTTATTTATTCCATTTCATTCTATTGTCTGGGATCCTTTCTTTTAAATCTGAAGAACTATCTTTGATATTGCTTATAGGGAAGGTCTAGTGCTGACAAACTCCCTCAGCTTTTGTTTATCAGAAAATGACTTAATCTTTCCCTTATTTTTGAAAGAGAGTTTCACCAGATATAAAAACCTTGGTTGGCAATTATTTTCTTTAAGCACTTCAATATTTTGTCCCACTGTCTTCTTGCCTCCATGGTTTCTGATAAAAAATTGTAACTAAACCCTATTGAGGCTCCCTTGTACATGTGTTGCTTCTCCCTTGCAGCTTTCAGGATTCTCTCTTTATCTATGGCATTTGACCATTTGATTATAACGTTTCTGGACGTGGATCTCTTCAAGTTTATCCTGTTTGGGGTTCAATGAAATTCTTGGATGTGTATAGTCATGACTATCATTAAATGTGGGAAGTTTTCTGCTATTAGTTCACCAAACATTCTTTCTGTCCCTTTATCTCTTTCTTATTCTTCTAGGACTCCCATAACTCATTTATCAATATCCTTGATAGTGTAATTTAAGTATCTTTGGCTATGTTCATTTTTCTTCATTCTTTTTCTTTCTGCTCCTTAGCCTGAATAATTTCAATTGTCTTATCTTTGTGTTCACTGAGTCTTTCTTCTGCCACCTGCAATTCCACTCTAGGGAGTTTTTTTATTGTAGATTTCAACTCTATTACAAAAGCTTGGTTCCTTTCATCATTTCTATCTCTTTATTAAAATTCTCATTTTGTTGAAATACTGTTTTCCTGAAATCCTTTAGTTCTTTGTCTGTGTTTTCCTTTAGCTCTCTGAGCATATTTGAGACCTTTTTTCTTTCTTTCTTTTTCTAAATTTTAGACTGGTATGTCCAATGTTTGGTCCTTTTGTTGATATTTTCTAATATTTTATCTTGTTTCTTTGGATGGGCTATCACTTCTTGGTTCATTGTATGCATTGTTATATTTTGTTGCGCACTGAACATTTTAATTTTTTTTAATGTGTTAACTTAGGAATTTAGTCCCTGAAAGGTCTGTTCCTTAAGTTTATTCCAGTTAGTAATATCTTAGAGATTTCCATGAATGCTAGGAGCTAACAACAAGAACAACAACAAAAAAACATCTTCCACCATCTTTGTAGACTGGCTCAGTGTTGGCTGGTGCACCCCTACAGAGCTTAGCCCTCCCACCAATGAAGCTGAAGAACAGCCTGAGGCAAAAGCACAAGGTCCCCTCTGGTTTTAACTGAGCATGCATCTTATTCTGGACATGCACTCATGGCCTTAGGAATTCCTCCCCATGAAACAGTCTGGTCGCTGTCTGAGTGCTCTACTGCATGTCTAAGAGCCAGCACTCCTTTGCCCTAGGCCACTGTGATTTGACTGTTTTTCCAACTGATTTAACTGTCTCCAAGGTGCTTCTGTGGGGATGGCATGTTCTGGAATGGTGAACCAGAGACAAGTGTCCTGGCACTTGTGTCAGTGGCACAGACATACATGCACCCCATCATGTGCACAGGGTTACTTTGGTACCTCCAGAACTGGGACCAGGGACCCAGGCTGAAAGTACAGGCCAGTTCCACAACAAGCAGGGGAGAGGGTATTGGCGGGCCCAGAAAAGGCATTCTGAGGAGTTCCTACCATTTCTAAATTGCCATTTTCTTGATTTGGTGCTCGCCTGGTTACTGAAAACCTTTAACTCTTTTCCAGAGCTCCAAGAAAGATGGGTCTTCCAGTTTTTACTAGTTGTCCAAAGACTCTGGAGTGGGATAGGAGGGTGGAGAGAACCCTGGAGTGTCTCACTCTACCATTTTGGTCAATCAGAACTCCCTGTCCTTGACCTTTTTATGCAACAGGGAGATGAAAAATGAATAGGAAAAGGGAACACTGCTTCTTTCTGAGGAAAGAGGTCATGTTTTAAGAAGTCAGACAGGACAAAATGAGGAGTCAGGGAATGGGGGTTAGCAGGGCAATGGCAGTCAGTGGGCTATTATTCCACCATGTGGAAAGAGAGTCAAAATGAAGCAGAGGCTTGAACTGGCCAGAAAGTTCTGAAGGCCCAAGGGAAAACCCATAGTTCTGCTTAAGGTACCCCTTTGGGTATTCAGAAGACTTTGTGGTTGTTCACTTAAAATTTTCCTCTCTTAGGGAATTTCTGAAAAATTGAAAATAAGGTTATTTATTTTAACTCTTTAATTTGAATGTTATTTCATATTATTTTGAATTTATTAGAAAAGCAATCCATGTTCACTGAAAATCAAAAATCAAATATAGATTGCTCTGAGGCAATATGTGACCATCATCCTATGGCTTCCTACCCAAACCCACTCCCCAGGGGGAAAGCCTGACCATCAGTCTGCTACATGTCCTTCCAGACTTTTTTCCTATGAGCACCCAGATGCATGTTAAATAATGATTTTTAATTCAAAAATTACAAATCAATGAAGTATCTCCACTTTGCAGTACGTCATGTCCGAGGGGCCTGACCTCCTGGGTTCAGCCAAGGACTCAAACACCTCCAGTCAACTGATGGCAGTGAACGGGGTGGAGGCAAAGTACCTAAGGAGGAAATAATAAGCCTCTCTAAGGACAGGCCTAAAACTCTCAGAATGAGCTGTCACCGCACAATGGACATCAGCCTCTTACTCAATCGACAGGCCTTCCTCCGGCTATAGGATCTTGACTGTAATTACAGGAAAGGCCATACCATAAAAACGGGGGGAGGGGCTAATTGACAGAAGGCACAATGTGCTGACTTGAGGACCAATGGCCAAGTCTTCAACTTCCGTTTCTCAAAAAGGAACAGATGTACAGTCCATTAAGCCATTGCACGCAAACCCAGGAGATGAGGCATTTCCAATCAAAGTATGTATGTGAGGCTCACACCAAGGACTCTTGCTTGGCCTAACATCAAAAAGATTTTCGAAGTGTTGCCCGACTAAAGAATTGTAAAGAGGCCCAAAAGTGTTTTGTTGCTTTCTTCTTCTGTTTGCTTATTGCTTTATGTTTGCTTTATGTTTATTTATTGGCAGGACCAAAATGCTAATGGAAAAGTGTCACCATCTTGAGATTCAGATTTGTTCCAAGCCTCTGGTTTCCAACTTTGTTACCTTCTGATCATTATAAAAGTCTGGAATTCTGGCCCTAGGGAGTAAGGAAGTATCACCATTAATCTATCCAAATGAAGATAAAATTTAGGATGATCATATGTCACGTAGTAGGTATGATAATTCATTCTAGAGGGTCAGGCAACCATTTTCAGCTGTATGCTATTAGCCAGGTTACTCATCTTCTGTACGCCTCAGTTTTCTCATCTCTAAAATGAGGATGGGATTGTTATGAGGGGTTAATATATGCAAAGCACTCAGAATAGAGAGCTTTATAAGCATTTGTCTTAGTTTCCAACTGCTAAGACAAATACCATACAATGGGTTGGCTTAAACAATGGGAATTATTGGCTCACAGTTTTGAAGCTAGAAGTCCCAAACTGAGGCATCAGCAAGGCAATGCTTTCTCCCTAAAGAGGCACGCTGGGATGGCTGCTGGTGGTCCTTGCCCTTGGCTTTTCTGTCATATGTGGATGCACAAGGAATTGTCTACTTTCTCCTCTGGGTTCCAATGACTTCTGGCTTTTTCTCGCGGTTCCTCTCTCTCTACCTCTCTCCCTCCCCCCCACTCTCTTTTTATACATATATATATATATATATATATATATATATATATATATATATATATATATATATGAATTTCATTCCACTTATAAAGGGCTCTATTAATACAGATTAAAGCCCAGCCTGATTCAGTGGGGCCACACCATACCTGAAGTAACCTCTTCAAGAGATCCTGTTTACAATGGGCTCACACCCACTAGAATGCAGATCAAGAGCAAGAACATGTCCAACCATGGGTACACAATGGAATCCACCACAGTATTTTATACATACACACACGCACAGTAAGTGCTATGTAAGTACTACCTACATTTATACCCCAGATATTTTACAAATAACACACCTGACACTACAGGCACCTAGAATGACCAAATACAATTGTTCTTCTCAACCGTAAAAGGGAATGATAAACATGCACGTTGATTACTCACCCAAGTGCACATGGCTTGATGAAACACATACATTCCCAAAACCGTGAATAAATCAAATCATGCCTCTGATGAACTGGGTAAGCTTGCCATTGTAATGGGTGCTAATCACGTGTCTCAATACACAAATTATTGGTATAGGGCATTTTCTTATGCAGTTTTGGCTTATGGTTGAAGAATGAATGTCAAGCCCAGGCAGACAATGGAAGTAGAAAATGTATTATTCCATTGAATAACCAGTTCAAAGTGTCACCAGCCTTCTCCCAGGAGGAAAGTGAAGCTCTGACAACAACACGTCACTGGGAATTAGTGGCCAAAGGCAAGATGACTGCATGGGGTGGGTGGGGGCACTCTGTCTTCTGCAGGAAGAATCACACTGCTTCAATCAAGATGTCACTTTACCAGGATGGTATATAAAGCACATTTCCCGTACTGGCTCCAGATGATGTGTAACAGCTACTTGGAGTGCTTACTAATGTCTTAGGTGGGTGCCTGCTGGGTACCCACCTCTCCCATATTAATAGCATATGAGCAGTCAATAGATCAGGCATAAAGCCCCTGGCAATTTGTCAAAGACCACAAATTTGAGGAAAAACACTTTTTTGGTATGGTGATGCACTCTCTCAGAACCAATTACTCCCTGAATCATAACTTTGTAAGTTGCCGCAAATTATTCAGGGCACATAAGCATCACAGTATAATTTCTCTTACTCAATAAAAAAATAAAATTTGAACACAAATCCAGTCTTGCTAGGGAAGGAAGAGACACACAGGTTCTACAAACACCTTCAGTGTGGCAGACTCTGGGCTTGGCAGTTTTACATATAGTGAGCTTGCAAGCTGTCTCTTTTTCACTGACATGGTCCTAGATGTAGAATTCTCCATACACTAAGTACAATCAATCCAATGTGGACTGGAGATTGAATATATTTAGTACCCAAACACTGTGCGGTGAGTGTTACACACAAATGAGAAAAGTGAGGCTGTGAAGTTGTTGGCATGGACTTAATTACTTAAGAGTAAGTTGACCCCTTCAGTGGCCTATGACTTCAGTTGTGGGCCACCTTTCCCACTGTTCAGTAATAGAAAATAAAATAATACACTACTGAATTTGAAGATATGCCAAAGGTTGAGACACTTTCAGAGGATGTCTTTCTTTCCAGATTGAGCGGCTGAGTACACGCGCCCATTCAACCACTACTGGCCTGTAGCTCAAGCCTTCATCTTTCACCCACTCCCAGCTGTTCATATATTGCCACCTGATGGAAACACGTGATTTATTCTTCTGTGGAAATGCCAATCGTCTCAGCCACCACTTATCTTCCTAGGTTCATTTAATTTTGATGGGAAAGTAGTTGGGCAAGAACCTCCAAGGGAGAATGCCAAGTTTCAGAAATCTAGACAATAAACCCCATCATACTCCTGTATATTTAGAGAACTAGGCATCACCTGCCATGCTTGAGAAAGTTCCAGGGGAAAACCAGGTGAAAACGGAAATCAGTAGCACCATGGACTGCAGAATCTTGAAGGTGAACTAAGGGAGGAGTGGAATGCAAAGGAATGGCAATGGGGGAAAGAGGCAGCTCCTGCATCTCCAGAGGTAACTGTCATCATCCTCCCACCCCCACCAAAAAAAAGACATTATTATTCAAAATAGCTTCATATTCTCATTTTTTCTCATGGGGTTTCAAATTCTACTCTCATCTTCCAGCTTGCAAGTAAAGAAACTCCAGGCATGAGCCAGCAATTCCCAGCTAGATTGGATTTTATAATGACTTGCACACACATTCGATGTGTCTTCTTATACTTCTTTGAAAATAAGACACTGAATGCCATTATATTTTAAATACAGATTCGTGTGAGAGAAGGGAGGGGATTAAATTCAACATCTGTTCACTGAGCACCTATTATGTATGTCAAGGTCAGAAAGAGAAGAACACTTGGTCCTTTTTCCTCAAGGAGCTAGCCATCACAAGGAGAAGGTGACTTATCCTCTAGGTAAGTAAGGTCTGGAAGGCTGCACAGAGGACAAGATGCCAGCACTGGATTTTGAAGGGTGAAGAGCAGTGTGCCAATGGACAAGTAAGCTGCAGCAGGAGGGGCAGACTGGAGAGACAGCACAGCCAAGGGGGGCACCTGGGGTAAGGGGCACAGCCGAGGCAGGCGGGGGGCAATCTGGAGAGAGGGCAAAGCTGGCACAGATGACGGCCTGGTGGGTTCAGTGCAGGTTGGCTGAAGCATAAAGTTGAACAAGGGGCGGAAAGTGGTAGGAAAGGAGGCTAAAGTGGTAGCCTGGGGCCAGTCAAGCCAAGCAGCCTTCCTGTGAGCTCATATGTGTGAGCTCCTACTTTTATTTTATGAGATCCTGCTAATGCGACGTGTTTTGAAGTAGAGCAAATAGTAATGGGGAAGGTTCTCTGGGCCATTGTATAGGCTGAGTAAGAGCTTAGATTAGAGAAGAAAAGAAGTGGGGGATTATTTCTTAATGGACTGCCCATTTTTGAAGAGTCATCGTGTGGAAAACAGGAGTAGATTTAGCTTGCTGCAAAAGGGCTTAGGGTTGAAAGTTCCAGGGGACACTTTCCAGTCAAAAGAAGAACACCCAAACAACTTCATGTGGCCTCAACACCATGCCAAAACGTCCTGTCTTCTCTCTCCTCCATCCCAAAACAAGCCAGAAGTCAGAAGTTAGCTCAGTATTAAAAACAGTGGAATGTTCATGAACTCTGTGGGGAGTATAAATTAATTTACAGGGACTACGGCAACGTGCTCAAGGGAATTCATCAATTATGGGTGCCAAGGGAGCCCAAAGCCATGACTGATGACAGAGGGGACCAAATAAATGCATACCCACATGCATTAACAACCAATTAGGTCACTTTCAAATGGACTAATTATACCCAAAAGTCAGGACAATTCAGAGCTAACCAAGTGGCAAACAATATCAAGCACCTTTCAGCTTGATCAAATTGGTTCATGGTTGGTGATCACCATGACAATATATTTCACCAGGCTACTTACCTGTGTGACCTTGACATGGAAAAATCAAAAGGGAAATCACACCAAACCACTCCCTCCCCCAACTTTTTTTTCCAATCTGAACAAATCATTTAGTGTAAAAATAAACAGAACTAGAAATTGTCTCTAATAAACTAATATTAGTCTCCCCAGAGGGTTAATTATGTCGCTCCGTATTTTAAGAAGAATGTAAATTGCCAGTTTCAACAGATGTTCTTTTAAAAGAATTGGTTATCTGGGAAATGATGGGTCTTTGTTAGAGCTTACCCCAGTGGAATATAAACATTAAAATCATCCCACTATCTGTCAGCTCCCCCTTCTCCTACAACTGTTACCCATACCAACGATACACCCTTTGGTTATAGGCAGCATTAGTGACAAGTGTTCCAACCAGAATTATAGCTGCAGATTTCAGACAACCTGTTCCAAGGATTTCCAAACTCCCCTTTGACTACCTCAGAAACCCTAAAATGGCACCTTCCCATCACTGCAAGCCTTGGTTTGGGCACTGGGGCCATAGCCATTTCCACCCTATTTTTCTACCCTGGAAAGTGGGACTACGAAATCACAAAGAAGCAGAATTAGAACTTTCTGGAAAGATAAGCCTTGTCCAAATTCAATGTAAATGATCAATCACGCAAATTTATGTATATATTTGAAAACATCTAAAGGAGGAATGAGAATTTAAGTCCCACAGGAAAAAGTGGTTAGAATAAAAAGATCATGAATTTCCCCATTGTTTTCTCTCAGATGGCAATTTGTAAATACCGAAATGTCGATTATCAGGCTGACAGTGTGAGGACTTCAACTTGTAATACCTGGGCCAAGTAAAGAGATAAAAATTTCAAGTTTTATTTCACACTGACTGGGAGAATGGAGAGAACTTACACTCTTACGTAGCAGCTGGTAAGAGTTGTAGACTGCCACCTCGCATGACCTAGCTCTTCATTATCATACTGGTTAGACTCACTTCACATAGGGAAACTGACGCTGGGGGAGATTAATGACTTCTATGGAAGCTTAACAGAATGCGTGTTCACTATTGATCTGCTCATAACAAGCATAAAATCTTATCAGAGCCAGAAAAGTAAGCAGATAACTAGTGATGTCCTTAACTGTTTCTGAAAGGGGCTGCTCACTGTAGGATTTAGGCACTCTGATTAGATTGGGCAATTTTATATCCTACAGGTAGAAGACAAGGCAGCCCAGTGGCATTATTTGAGGGACTGTCTTAAACTGAAATAACACACAATGCATAGTGATTTTTCTTTTTTAAAAAAGCATAAAGGCACAACTTAATGCAGGCCTACCATGCAACCAAGATGAGCAAGACGCTGAACGTTCATTATTTAATTTAATCACCCCACTACTTTGCCATGGAGATATCACTGTGCCCATTTAACAGTTAAGGAAACTAAGACTCAGAGACTCAGAGAGGTGCAATCAATTGCTCCAGGGTCACACAGTCTTGCTTGACTCAGAGCTTGCCTTATCCCACCACACACATTTTCACAGATGATGCCCAACGCTTGCCCACATCTCCGAAGTGTCTCAGAGCACCTAACCGAGAACCCAGGTACAAAGCAGGGCCAGCACGGGATCAGCCTGATTGTGCTCAGATGTCACAAAGGCAGACTAGGCTGGAAAGTCGGAAGGCTCTTGGTTTATAGGGGAAAACTCACGCACTGTTGTGTAGGTTATACATGATACAATTCCAGAAGCCCCATACAGGGGGCTGTTTATTGTGCTCCCTAGAGTTGAGCCGTGCAAACCCTGCCTGGCTGCTGGGAAAGCATATAGTGCCTCTGCCAAGTGGTCCTGAAACTCACTCTGGACTAACGGCTAAAATAAATCCCCTTTAAAGGCATCGGGATAAAGACCTTCCTCCGAAGAGAACAGGGAACCTACCCCTGGACTTTTTCCTCCACCCCCAGCCAAGAGCAGCAAAATGCCCCCTGCCTGCTGTGAGTGCAGAAGGCTGGTCCATGACCACAGCAAGCAACGGGCTGGGAAAGGGAAGACTCCAGGCCCCACCTACTCTAGAAACCCCATTTCTAATGATGTCTAAAGTTCTTCAGGAAAGGGGAATGTGGGATAATGGTAGGAATACTGCTTCTCCCCCTGAGGTCTCCTAGGCAGAAGCTGATTTGAGGACACAGGTTGCCTTATCCCCAATTCTAGCATTGGGGAGTTGACAGTTCCTAGGTGCCGGAAGAAAAGAGGGCTATGTACAATGAAGAGATCACTATTTTCCTTTCTTAGTGCACTTTCAATGGCTAAGACAGCTGTGGCTCTAGAACACTGGTTCTCAACTGGGGGTGATCTTGCCCCTCAGGGGGCATCTGACGATGTCTGGAGACACGTTTGATTGTCCCTGTTGGGAGAGAGGGTTTGTTACTGGCCTCTAGTGGGTAGAGGCAAGGGAGGCTGCTAAGCAGCCTGAGATTCACAGGACATCCTCCCACCACAAAGCATCATCTGGCCCCAAATGTCAACAGTGCTGACGCTGAAAAACCCTGCTCCAAAAGGAACATCTGTAGTAAGTCCTAAATAGGTAACAGGTGAGCTGTGCCTTTGAGTTTTCCAAAACCTCAGTGTCTTAACAGTCCTGACGTTATAACAGCATACAAAGATAACACAGTAATAAGTGGCTCCCTTTAAACATGTGGGCTGGTCCTCAATAGATCTCATTATCTCATTAGTTCGTATTAGTAGATAGGATGCAAAGGTGTGGAAAGAATTCCCAGAGGCTCGAGTCTGCTGACACATCTGTTTTTCTTCAAGACTGGGAAATAACCATCTTTACTTTAGTCACTCAGGGAAACCTACCACCTGTCTATATCAACATGTTCCAGATTAAAAAAAAAAAACAAAAACCTGAAAACAAGAGATAAATTATTTATCCAGCATAAATATTAAAGAAAATTGCTAAACATAGTCTGGTGTCACCACGCTGTTGTAACAGAATCATCTTATTATAGCTTCCGGCAAAATACTGTTGTCCTTAATATCAGTACAACAGAATCATCTGAGATGTACCAACCAGGGTACATGTGTCTGCTTGCTGTCGAGGCCACTTAGTGGCATGCCAACTAGTTTGTCACAACCCTGCAGAAAATTCTGCAGGGATACCCTGTTAGGAAGGAGCCTGAATAAGGAAGATACTGTGAACCTAACCCAAACACAAAATGAAATTTAAAACTAGCAGTCAACTAGATATACACGGTAGTTTGCAGAAGCCCAAGCTGGACAGGGTCAAGAATTTTGCAAGTCGGTTGCTGAATGCACTCGCAATTAAATATTAAATTATATAAACTTACAATTAAATAACTTATATAAAAACAAAGGTAATAAACACTCAAAACTAATACTGCTTAATTATTTTAGTATATTTAACTATTATCTATGCTCTTGAGATACTGACATCTATTTTTTGTGTATGGAGGAAATTATATACATATATGTATGTATGTGTATTGTATGCTACTGAATCTCTTCCCAAATCTGCACTCAGTGAGCTCAAGTTGGCAGCCTGAAAATGGCCACTGTATATTTATGCCACAGAAATCAACAACAAATCCTACAGCCAGGGTGTGCCCCCTGCATCCTCTGCTGAGAGCCGGCTGTTAACCATTTGCTGGCACACCACTGCAAACACCCCAAAAAGAATCAGATACATGTGACAGCGTGCAGGAAGGGGTTTTCTTTTCGAACAATACGCTTATTATTCAAAGTTTAGCCAAACTCTTTACAGCAGCTACGTGGGCTCCCAAGTAACCAAGAAGTTTAATAAATCTGCACCATGATAATTAAACACTGTAAATAATTTATCTGCTTTAAGCTTCCTGGCTGCCACGTTATGCCTTTGTAGAAAAGCGATCCATGCTGACATTCTGAATAAGGTTGGCAAAGTAAGTGCAGCGAGGAGTGGCGGAGGAGAGTAGGTTTGCTCTTAATAATGTATGAAGCCCCATGCTGGGGAGAGGGATCCTCGGAAAAGCGGCTCCGAGGCAGGCTGTTCTTTCCTCTGCAGCCGGCGTCGGGCGGCGGAGCTGCCCGAGTCGGAGGCACAATAGCCGGCTTGTGAGCAGATGTCCCCCGCGCGGCGGGCAGCGCTCTTTCAAGCCGGGGCCGAACACATGCACGCTGCGAGGCGGACCCCTCGCCGTTCCCGAAAGCACACCGTGTACATTACTTTAGCAGGTCGTTGAAGAATGTTTGAAAGGGGGAGCTGGGAAGTAGGAAAGTCACGCGGAGAGGCAAAATGACTTTGCAACCAAACGGGAGGAAAAGGCCAGGGGGGCTCTGACCTAAGACGAGGGGAAGAGGGTCCAACGGAGCCTCAGCATCCCCCCTCAAAAAAAAAAAAACCCCAAACGGGGCTACCCAGGGCATCAGAAATGGCCCAGTCTGGCAGGCCCCATGCAAAGTCGAATAGACCACTTTTAACTACAATGTAATTTGATTAAAAACGCAAGTCTCCCTGAGCTTTGTATTCAGCTGAGCTCTTTCCTTTCTAGTTAGGAGCCCAGATCTTTCCACGTTCCTCTCCCAGCGGCTCCGGAGCACACTTGGTTTCAAGCGGGAGTCTCTGGACAGCTGCTTCTCGGGTCTGCACTGGGTTTCTAGACCCCAGAAGAGGGCAGAGGGAAGGCACCTTATTAGGTGTGCGGTGTCCCGGCATGCATGTGGGTGTGTGCCCTGAAAACCCAGGGGAAAGACCTCCCCACTATCCCCACAATGTAGCTGTTAGAGAAGGAAGCTTGTGCCTCCAATTCCCCACCACCACCGCCCCATCCATCTCCCAGAGCCTGGACTCCAGCAAACTCAATCACTTCCTCGCGGCTGACAGAATTTGGTTCACTTCCTATATTTCATTTCTGGGGGAGAATGATCTGTCTCACTGAGAAGTAAAAGGAGCAAACCTGCTTAGTGAGATGAACTTTTAAACCAAACCTGCAGCCACTCAACACACAAATACTATTGTTTTCTACCTTGGTAATTATTAAATTGTAATGTAAAGCCCAACTTCTGCTTCAGTATGCGTGATTATTAGACTACAAGTCGATTGTGGATAACACGCAGATATAAATGCAGCTAATAAGTCTTACTGTAATGATTAATCAATTTATGAATACATTATTTAAACTAATAGCTCAGGTAGGGTATCTTAAACAAGTTACAGAGTACATCGACCAATTCAAATACCAGCTGCTGGATCAATAACCAACTGTAAGTAAACTCTGGGGAATAGGCATATTTGCACACATGCACACACACACATACAAATGTGAACAAAAGGGTCTGGAATGCAGAAAATCTACAGGAATTTCATTTGTTAAGAAAATTATATAATACTTTAATATATGCCAAAGCTTAAAAGGAAAGGCAGAAAAGCATATTACTGCAAATTTTGTTCTTTTTCATCCTACACAGTAATAACAATTATGGGCAGCTCATATAAATACATGTTTATAGAAACCTTTGCATTTATTTGCAAATAGTCCATGTATTAAAGTTAAGTCTGATCCCTTAAAAACTGATATATTAGGTTCATTTCATTGCAAAGTAGCATATTTACCTATTTATCTATAAATGTCTCTTTAACAGGAAAAAAAAGAGTGTCTAAAAGGTAAGATTAGCAGTTTCCCCGAAAGAGGCCCGTGTTCCAGCAGAGACACCAGGGGATGCCTACTCCCCTATAGCCCCAGCCAACCCCGCCCACTGTTAACCACAAGGGGGTTTTGTAAGCAAAGGAATCCCATGAGTTGCAGCACTGTCCCTGCTCACTGTTGTTGCTTTTTTAAGTTTAATTATATAATTAAGGCTAATTAATGTGAGTTTCATAAATAAACCAAAAGTGCCTTGATTTTCAAAGATGTGAGATTTTATCACGGCTTCAAGTGATGCTGCATTTTAAAAAAATTAATTAGCATTTTGCGCGATCGGCCACACATTATTGAGTAAGTAACAGCAGCTAAGTGAAACAGATGAAATATTGGTAAGCGATGCAGCGCACACTATAAGTATGTGAAGGGGGTCAGAGGTTAATCCCTATTGATTTTCCCAGTCTGCGTACAGCACCGCTGGGAAAGGCCGGTTCTGTTGGCAATCAGCTAGCACAAATACATTATAAATCTTACTGTCCACCTTCACTGATCAGTGTCACTTACTTCCTTTGCTAAAGACCATTAAGAAACTACAAAAAAAAAAATTTACCCATATGCGGGCAGAAAGGAAAGCATTAAGAAAGGATTCTATGTCAGAGAATGCTTTGGAGATGAGAACGTTCCTGAAAGCAGAAGCACACTTTCCTGGTAGCTGGTCTTTCTCACACAAGGTGACATGCAGCTTTCTTGAAGGTAAATCCATGACAAAGAATAAGCCCAGAGTATTTTTCAAATGACTTGAACACCAAGTGAAACAGGTAAACTATCCTTCCCCAGTGAGTACAGGAAAAAATAAGATGAAGGAGGTGAATGCTCTTATTTAGTGCTGAAAGAAGCATCTCCAACTTGGTTTTGCAAAATTTGAGTTTTGGCACATCCAAAGGAAGAGTCACCTTGAAGTTAATGAAGGGTGAGTTTCAGGCCCCCTCACGTCCATGGGCCCCTTCTGAGACTCTGTATCTAATGTTTTACTCCTTTTCTTAAAGTGGAGCCCCCAAACACCTAAGCTTCAGGGCCCACAACAATGGATCCCCACCTCCAACCCACTGTTGGAAACAACAATGAAGACTTATCTTTTTCGGGCCTTTCTTTTAACAGATCATATCATGTATCGCCAATGTATCTAACGTTCTTGCTAGGCCTGGCAAAACAGATGAATAAAACAAAGTCCTTCGGTCCACAAATGAAACATATACTCCGCTTCATACAATTGATTTTCATATAATTTGGTCCTGGGAAACAATCTTGGTGCTAGTCAGTGCTAGTAAATGCTCTGCCACTGAGTAGCTGTGTGATACCCAGTCAATTACTTAACCTCTCTGAACCTCAGTTTCTTCACTTGTAGAATGAGACTAATAACAGTAGCCACGTTTAATCAGGAGATTAGAAATCACATGTAAAACACTTAGTACAGGGCCCAGAAAATATCTGACACAAGAAAAAACACATGACCTCTCTCAATCTCTGCTTCATTAGTGGGGATTATGAAACCGTGATGGAGAAAAGATACGGAGCCATCTGATGTGCTGTTCCATCCACACGGATGTGTCATAACCACCCGCCCCCACCTAATCCCAGCGCAGGTGTATGATAGCAAGCAAGTTCTAAGTTATTCTTCTTCAGAAAAAGATATTTTTAAAGCCCTCGAAAAGCATATAAAAGCAAATTATATCAGAAATGCAGGAGATGTTGGGTAGCTCAGCATTAACCAGAGAGTTAAGAAATCTCTGGGCAAGGAAGAGTACCCATTCTGCGCAGAAATTATGCATTTTAATTTAAACCTGTAGCTCCAGGAAGACAAACAGAAAAGGCTCATGGATATGTGCTATTCCTGCAGTTTTCACAAACACTGCTTTCTTATCATCACACACACACACACATTTCCTCTACCTTGGGCAAAAGACTTAGCATTTTTTTTTAAAGTTCAGGCAAATATGGTCAGAATGTTGGGAAACCTTTGTATCTTTGCTAATTTTCAGACTTTTATAAACCACATTCAATATACTCATGTACTGATATGGCTACATTCAAAAAAAATTAAAATACCTTTAAATGGAAGGATGGAGAGAGGACAATTATTTCAGGGTTAACAATAAACAAAGGCACACCAAGCAAAGTTCCCATCAAGAGTTCCGTCTCCATGCCGTGATGCTTTGTTTCGATCAGTGACCCTTTTTTTTTCCTTACAAAATATCTTTCAAGATTTTCCACCATATTGAAAGAAAGTCCCTCTAGTAAGTAGAGAATGAACAGAGCAGGACAGGACCCCAACAGAACAGTGAAAATCAAGACCAGCAAAGGTCTTGGGCTGTTTTTAAAACCGTCAAGGCTCCAGACTGCTTTTAATTGTACATCTTTTTCAGTTAGAGAAATTGAGGTCATACACCCCAATATATTTCTATTTATTTCTTTGCAAATTATAAACTTGAATCTTTCTGTTAGCTAATATCTCAAGTCACGATGTAGTGTTAGGATGATGTTCATCATTAAAAACAGTGGATGTCATTTCCCATCTCTTTTTGCTAAGAGCTGATCAAATCGTCATTGTGTTTACCTTATAATGGACGGAGAGTTCATATTAGGACAAGCTGAAGTGCCAGCCCTGCCATTTTCTTATTGCTTGCTTGTGTTTGCATTATTGGTATTATCTTCAAACTCTGGTCTCTTCGCAGAAATAGTTTTAAGTCTGTTGTTCATCTTGTGAAGGCTGCTGAAGTTCAAACAGATAATCTAACATCTCCGTCCATTTAACTGAGCATGCATGCCAACCACAATGCACCTTCCAATGCCGAAAACCCACAAGGAGTGAAGGTTCCACTACAGCCCCTCTGCCTGGGGAAATGCAGAGCCATATTTCAGAAAGCCTAGCCTCTCACACACAGCCCCTGGCCATCGGAGCATTGTAGAGAGGCCATCATTCTTGCATCTGTTTACTATCTGTAAACATTAATGACTTTCTTAATTGAGAGCCAAAATCATACAGAAGATAAAAGTATAGACCCTGGAGCCAGACTATCTCTAGTTGGAATCCCAACCCGCCACTCCCTTAGTCAATGTCTTTCTTTCCTCTTCTGAATAGGTGGATAGAAATAGTACTGCTCCATAGGATATTTGAAAAGATTACATGTGTAAATATATGTAAGGTACTGAAAACAGTACCTGCCACCAGATAAGTGCTATTAGATATTTAATAATAAATGTAATAGTTTAATGGATAAATAGATGCTGTAATGTTTTCTTTTGAAAACATTCCTTTGAAACCCCAGTGGGTTATTCTGCACACTTTGGTGACTTCTGCTATCTAGTAGAACGTTCCGCTATGATGGGAATGTTCTTTATCAGCACTACTTAATAGGGTAGCCATTAACCACACACAGTATTGAGCACTACATGGGACTAGTGCAACTGAGTTAAATTTAAGTTAGTAGAAACACGAAGGGAGAGATCATCGGAGATGGCGGCTAGGTGAGACAGAGCAGGGAGACGCCTCCGTGAAAAACACTGAGCGGAAACCAGAAAGTGACCCAGAACGTCAACTCCAGGGTAGCACCAGCCAGACAAGGTCTGCTAAAGCCACAGGGAATCTGCATTTGATGTATCCAGGAGTCTACATTCTGGGACGAGTGAGTGATTCCGCCGAGTCCCC